>CAAKMY010098919.1:0-16092 GCA_901111285.1 Corrigiola litoralis | reverse complement strand
TAGGATGTATTAAAGCATAATTTGAGCATATGGCAATGTCATTCCTTCGTCTTGAAAGATTTACGGTGTGTTTGTCACTAGAATCGAACATGTCAAATAACGGACAAAACCGATAGTTTGGGCTAGACCTAGGCTACTTTTTTGCCAATTTTCTTGATCCATTCTTCATTATATGTGTCTAGGATGCCTCCTGCCAATTTTCGTCCGATTCCATTTCGCGGCCGAAACGAGGTTTTTTCGTGGATTATAGTCCACGAAAACAAGCTTTTTGGGTCGATTTTTTATTTTCTGGAAAAATTTCCGAAAGGGACCAAGTATGCTCCTAGGATGTATTAAAGCATAATTTTAACATATGGCAATGTCATTCCTTCGTCCTGATAGATTTACGATGTGTTTGTCACTAGAATCGAACATGTCAAATAACGGACAAAACCGATAGTTTGGGCTAGATTTAGGCTACTTTTTTGCCAATTTTCTTGTTCCATTCTTCATTATATGTGTATATGACGCCTCCAGCCAATTTTCGTCCGATTACATTTCGGCGCCAAAACGAGGTTTTTCCGTGGTTTATAGTCCATGAAAACCGGATATTGGGTCGATTTTTGATTTTCCTAGAAAAAATTCCGAAAGTGACCAAGCATGATCGTAGGATATATTGGAGCATACTTGAACCATATGGCAATGTCATTGAAGGTCTTGATAAATTTATATTGTGTTTATTGCTCGATCCGAGCATGTAAATAATGGACAAAATTGATGGTATCGGCTATGCCTAAGTTACTTTTTTGCCAATTTTCTTGTTCCATTCTTCATTATATGTGACTCGGATGCCTCCAGCCAATTTTCGTCCGATTCCATTTCGCGGTCGAAACGAGGTTTTTTCGTGGATTATAGTCCATGAAAACAGGCTTTTTGGGTCGATTTTTTATTTTCTGGAAATATTTCCGAAAGGGACCAAGCATGCTCCTAGGATGTATTAAAGCATAATTTGAACATATGGCAATGTCATTCCTTCGTCCTGATAGATTTACAGTGTGTTTGTCACTAGAATCGAACATGTCAAATAACGGACAAAACCGATAGTTTGGGCTAGACCTAAGCTACTTTTTTGCCAATTTTCTTGTTCCATTCTTCTTTATATGTATCTAGGATGCCTCCAACCAATTTTCGACCGATTCCATTTCGGCGCCAAAACAAGGATTTTCCGTGGGTTATAGTCCACGAAAATCGGCTTTTTGGGTCGATTTTCGATTTTCGGGAAAAAATTTCGAATGTGACCAAGCATGCTCGTAGGATATACTGGAGCATACTTGAACCATATGGCAATGTCATTGAAGGTCTTGATAGATTTACACTGTGTTTATTGCTCGATTCGAGCATGTGAATCATGGACAAAACCAATAGTATGGGCTATGTCTAGTCTACCTTTTTTTGCCAATTTTCTTGTTCCATTCTTTATTATATGTGTCTAGGATGCCTCCAGCCAATTTTCGTCCAATTTTATTTTGGGGTCGAAACGAGGTTTTTTCGTGGGTTATAGTCCACGAAAACCGGCTTTTTGAGTCGATTTTTGATTTTCCGGAAAAAAAATCCGAAAGTGAATATTTGAGCATACTTGAACCATATGGCAATGTCATTGAATGTCTTGTTAGATTTACAGTTTGTTTATCGCTCGATTCGGGCATGTAAATATTTGACAAAACCGACGGTATGAGCTATGCCTAGGCTACTTTTTTGCCAATTTTCTTGTTCCATTCTTCATTATGTGTCTAGAATGCCAACTTTCGAAATTTTTTCAAGAAAGTCAAAAAAGGACCCAAAATGCCGGTTAACTATAACCTACGAAAAAACCTCGTTTCGGGACCAAAATGAAATCGGACGAATAATGGCTGGAGGCATCCTAGACACATATAATGAAGAATGGAACAAGAAAATAGGCAAAAAATTGTAGCCTAGACATAGCCCAAACCATGGGTTTTGTCCGTTATTCACATGCTCGAATCGAGCGATAAACACACCGTAAATTTATCAACACCTTCAATGACATTGCCATATGCTCCAGTTATGCTCCAATATATCCTACGAGCATGGTTGGTCACTTTCGGAATTTTTTTCCCCTATTTCCCAACCGTCCGACAACTTACCCCACAATTCTCGGTATACCCACCACACCAACGCCTACTTCTCGGCATAAATGAGTCCTTAAACAAAGAAAAAGACAAGAGTTGGGAAATTAGGGCTAGAGATAGGGTCATGGGGAAATATGATTTCTACATTTATAATTAAGATCAAAAGTGACATGAAAAAACTTTTTCATGGTTAAGGGTAAAGCAAGTTTTACAAGTGTACTTAGCGCGAGTAGCAAGTTATGACATATGAGGTTTGTTATTACAAGGACCAAGAACATACGAAAGACAATGAAACTTGGGGCAGTAGAGGAAGAGTTTTCAGATTTCACAATGATAGCTGAGAGTCTTCCTTTGCGTTCGTTCTCCCACAGACTCTACCACTTGAGAGATTAGTTGGAAGTAGTCTCTATGATTATGTACATACTAAAGATGGTGCTTAAACATCCACCGAATAAGCTTTCGATTTCTGGGCAGTTTCAGATGTTACTTTGGCATTTCCTTATGGCCAATGAATCCAAACTATTGCAGCAGTTAAGGCCTATCAATGCCGATATGATCATTTGAACATAATAATTCATGGGCAAAATTGAGTCCCTTGAGTTGCGGCATCGACTATTCTTGTTTGAGTTTGATTACTCTCATAAGTATCGATGACCTAACCTGATGCCCTTATCTTATGATCATGGTCTCTAGAAAACCAGAACAATAGCACCATTCATCAGATAAGCATCATTTAATCTCCAAAGATTTATCTAAATCATCGCAAAAAACAAAGAGGCCAAAAACTTTCATCATAGTAGCCTAGAGATGGTTAATAATGACAAAAGCAGATTATAATCTAATGTTGGGAACCGGGAGCCAAGAAATCAAGAAAAACTAATCAAAATATATAGTACTCCATATAACACCTTTTAGCTCTACCATAAGTCAGTTGTAAGCCAAGTCTTTTGGCCTTTAGCCTTTCCCGGAATGCATAATGCAAAGCTTTCACAAACAACCATGGTCCCTTGACATTTTGACAACCCTTCTTCAAATTTAGTTGTTTTCCAAATAAATTGACAACATAGCTATGAATCTATGATTTTCATCTGGAACAGAAACATGGTAACAGTTAAATGTCCTTAGGAAGAGGATTATTTTAATTCCATAGTTGCATCAGATAAACAATTACCTACCCAGTAACGGTCATCTAACGACATGAAAATTAGTAATCACAAAATAATGGACATATATATCCCAAAGGAAGAACACAAAAGGCAAGTATTTGATCGGCATTACCTCACATATTAAAATTGGACAATGATATGGCGCCACCGGGTGGCGCTCAAATTGTGCGCCACCTTAATTAAAAAAAAAGAAAAAATAGCAAAATAAAAAACTTACCTTAATTTAATTCCAAAACAGCTAAGGGTGATAAAGTAATTATATCATCACTTTTAGTAAATTTAAGATATTTACAAACATGTCTTTAGATTAAAAAAGTGTAATCTAAAGTAAAATTAAGATGTTAACATCCTACTACAGTACTACCCCATCCCTTAAAGGTACCCCAAGGTCCCCAACCCCAATCCTCACCCCTACGGCCCTACCCCCACCCACCCGACCCCCCACCCTCAGCCTCTGTAGACGATCTACCGGCAACCAGTGGCCGACCCCACCCCTGCCCACGCGGATAGTCTACCGGCGGCCAGAGGCAGGCTCCACCACACCCTCGTCCCCTTCCTAAAGGACCCCACCCTCGTCCTCTCCCTAACGGACCCCCACCCTCGTCCCCTTCTTAAAGACTGAACTCAACACCCTACCGGCGACTAAAGGTTTACAGTGGTGCTAGGTGGATCTAGCCGGAAAATGGGAGAGGGGAGGAGAGTGGTCGGCGCTAGCGGGTGCAGTGGTGGAAAGGGGGTGGTGGTTTAGGCGGTAGCGAGGGGCTGAGGTGGCGCCGGCCAGTGAGGGGGTGGGGGTAGAGGTGGAGTTGGAGTTGGTGGGGAGGAGGTACCTTTAAATTAAGGGGTTGTTAGGTGGTTGGATATATTTAACATAGATGTTTAATTAATTTTTTTTAACTGCAGTGATATTATTTTTTTGTAAATGTTAACTTTAATAATAAGTAAATAAGATTGTTGATGTACCAATATTACCCTTTATTACCCTTTATTAGTTTATCAAAACAAAAATTCAAACATGGAAGATGGGACCTAAGATTACAAAATTACCCCGGGTGGCGCACAATTTGAGCGCTATCTCATTTTCCATTTAAATTGCACACAACAATCAGCACACTAACATACTAATATTTTTACCATAAAAAAAAAACATACTAATATTCTGATAGCCAATGTATCAACATTTGTTTAGCTCGTCCTGACTTCATCATAAAGCTCGTGTACTCATTAACATTTACAAGACATAAAACCCCAACATAACGACGCCTCACACATGGACAGAGTCCTACACAAATACTCCTATCATCACAATTCAAAAGTATCCAACATAATCAAAGTCTTGTAGCATTTCCAACTCCACATGTATAATAACTGAGAAACTTCTAATAAGCTGGGTTAGCTATAATCGAGGTCTAAGTTCAACATTTTGTGAGTTTTGAACCTTTAACATGAACACCTATGTCTATATGTATCAAAACACAAGTTAAACGTTCAAAACAAGGAGAAATCATCATCTGCAAAGTGCAAACATGTCAAGAACAGCTAAAAACACAATGCCTCATCATTGAGATCCCCTTCATGCCTCAACAAAAGGTAGACGAAGCACTAACAACAAATCTACAATGCTAACTTCACATACAACTATGACTAAACTCAAACGATTAGATTAACAAGCTGGAACACAAGGATGTCCTTCCAAAGTTACTACTGGTACAACATGCTATGTCACTGAACATATCCTAACCTAAATAACCAACATTCTAAATTTTAGTCACAACCCATGTTTCCAATTCACCCCCTGCCAGATAAATCCCAACCACGGGGGAGATAATGAAAACACAGGCAACGGACTTGATTCAGGAAAACTCTAGTCTACAGCCCATGTTTCCAATTCACCCCCGGCCAGATAAATCACAGCCACGGGGGAGATAATGAAAACACAGGCAATAGACTTGGTTTCGGAAAACTCTATTCTACAACAACACCAACTAGACGCATCAAGTAAACTTAACTGGAGTCACAACCACACAAACCCACATCATCATTTTCTAATCAAGGTCTTAAACCGAGGGCATTAGAGTAGAGATCACAGGCTTCCCTGGGGATTGCTTGAGCCGAGGTGGATTGACCGTTCTAGCCCACCACTCGTTGTCAACACTCCTCTTAGCACGGCTGGCAAACCTCCACTTGCCAATGTTCCTCATCTCACAAGCAGCACCATTAGACCCGTCACGAGGCGGTGAGAACTCCACCGGCAGGAACTCCACTGACTCGCACATGAAGATGGAAAGCTGGAAATGGCCCCTGCATTGTTCTATCCCCTGATTACATTAACATCCAAAAGGCACAACCATGTCAAACCCACATCAGCTTACAGATTTATATGCTAAAACACTAACTTCAAACGAAGTTATTAACAAAAAAAGTAGAATATAATTAACCTGCAACTTAGCGGGTGTAATGATGCGCATTTTGGGGGAATGATCCCAGCCTTTCTCGTTCCAGCAAGTGTACAGTGCTGAGGCCCCTTCTACAGTAGTGAAATTCACGAATGCATATCCCATATTTTGTCCATGTCTGAATATACACCATTGAATCAATACCCACAAAACCCTAACTAGATCGATCATCACATCACATTATAATCCAAACCCTAAAACATATAGTAAAACTTTAACTTACTTAAAATCAAAGGGAAGATAGAGGAAATCATACTGAGAAGGACATTTGTTGTCCTCCTTTTCATTCTGTTCCAAGCAATGACGGTCCAACAACCGAATAAACTTCCTTCTACTGCACATACCAAAAACAGAAACCCAAATCATTAGATACTAACAAAAATAGATAAGTATAAGTACAAGAGAATAAATTAATAAACCCCCACAACCCACATAACTACATAAGTAGCATTTAATAGGCCAAATTAAATGCTAGAAGATGAATAGCATCATTATTGCTAAATGAATATGTAACGTAGATACTTATATAGTAATACAAAAAAGGAATGTTGAACGTCTTGCATTGGTCTAACCTGAGACCGTTGGGAATATTTTTAACCATGACAGTGGTGCACTTGCCCAATTCTACAGGTGGAGTTGTAGTACTAGCTACAGTAGTGGTAGAATCAGTAGGAGGAGGATGGGACCCACTTCCGCCATTTTTCTCCTTACATTCTTCATCACTTATCAGAGTAGTAATAGCAGTACAAGCAGGAGGAGTATGGGACCCACTCCCACCATTCTTGTCACACTCTTCAATTCTACTTTTCTCCTTCTTAGCCTTCCACACAAGCTTGCATCCCTCACCATTCCCATACCCTTTCCCTTTCTCTTTCCCAGGAGTAGGAGCACGCCGCTTCCGGTACGACGTATCCTTCGCATTCCGATTCCAGTTCCGGCTGCGGGGCCCGCGAACAGAAGGGTACACCATCTTCACCTCATTCTCAGGGAAGTACACATCATCAGTACCACCAACAGGGTAAGACCCAACAAGGTTGGGATCATAGTAAGGGGTTGTTTGGGGATAGTATTGTGGAGATGATGGGTAGTAGTAACTATAGCTCTGAGGAGGAGGAGGAGGAGTGAAGAAGACAGTAGTAGGTGGTGGTGGTGGTTGTTTGGAGAGTGGAGGAGGGTAAATGTAGAAGGGTTGGTAATACTGAGGGTTGAGGTCAGTCATAGGGATAAATGGTGTGAATTGCAAGGGTGGTTCTTGGAATTGGAGGTGTGGGAGTAGGGGGGTCATGATGGAAAAGTGAAGAGGGTTAGGGAGTGGAGATGTTGGTGAAGAAGATGGTGAAGATTGATCTGATGATGAACTACTGTTGCATGTTTTGTTGTTTGGAGTTGATAAGGGTTGCAAGTGCACCATTGTTGCTAAAACCAAACTCTTTGAGAGAGAGAACTTTGAGACTTGAGAGAGGAGAGAAGGAGACTAGTGTAGGAGCAGAAAGAAGTAGGATGAAATGTTTTTGTGTTGTGTTTCCTTGTCTTTTGTCTGGTTATGCCTACTGGATATATGAGGATGTTGGAAGTTCTTCTACTCAGATAGTGTGCAAAATATAATGTGTTGGATGAGATTATCCATGTGAGTACTTTATGTAAGATAATCAATTCAATTAGAAATAAAGTTGATGGTTGAGACCTAATCAATAAGTATATTCTCATATGCTTCGGGACCTATTTAAACTCGAGTGTGGCTAAAGACACAAGTAAATACTTGTGTGATCGATAAGGCCCCGATACCATGAGTAAAACCAACTCAACCAATTTTCATATTTAAAGTTAACAATTAAATTACGATTAAAAATTCTTTAAAAATGTATGAAACTGATTATTAGATTTAAGAGAATCATACTCGCCCACCGATGGTTACCAATTTGCTAGCCACACTCCCACGTGATCTTTTTAAACTTTTTTTATTTTTAAAAGTAAAATAAATTATGTGACTGGTAGGTGTCAAATTGGTACCCACCGGGTGGGTGTGTTATCATCTCCCTTGGATTTATATAAAAAATATATAAATAATATGAAACTTGTTCAATTTTTAAGCTTATATTTAAAAGTTATTTAAAACTCAAAGCCATTTCTTGAATACGAGAACAAAATATTTTCATATAAGAGGGAGAATTATTTTAAATAGGTAATATACATCTATTAATATTTTATATTCGGAGTAAAATACTTACTTTTCCTCAATTCCAGGTACAAAATAATTTAAATAAATGTTGCTCTTTTATAAACGAGTTATTGATATGAATTATTTATTATCGTGGTCATCTCTACACTGTTTTATTTTGATGTTTTCATGTTAATGGTTTTATTTTATTTTATTGTGAACTTTTATTACCTCTTTAAACTTTCACAACTTTTGATAACTTTTTTTGTTTGAGTTTTGACATTTTATATAAAAAAGTCTACAAAGATTAATATCTAATAAACAATAATTTCATATATTTCATATTTAAACATATTGTTACAATAACAATATTTCTACAAGGTATACTAATATAAAATATTAATAAATAGTGGTCAAAGCAATGGAAAAATCATTGTGAATGAGAGAGAATAGTAAACAATGATCAAAATAAGATTATTTGAATATCAATAATTATAGTTTTCTATATTTGTTAATTTATTCAGAGGTAATCTGAACTTTTGAATATTTTTGAACTTTTTTAAACAATTTGAAAACAAATTAAAAAAATAGTGTATAAACAGTACCATTTTTTGTTAAAGAAAATAAGAAATGCAATGTTTTTACATTTAAAGACGAAAGACACAAAGACGCTTTATAAGACGACTCTTGTTCTCCCACTTTAGAGGTTAGTCTTGGAAATTGCATTTTTTGGTGTTAATTGTAGAAGTTTAGAAGTCCGATATGATAAGTGAGTAGGAGTAGGCTTTAGCTTTTTCTCAAATATGGTCTTTCCAACTAAGTTACGCCATAATTTGTGTAGCAACTTGCAAGATCAGTGTTTCAATTAATTTTTAAGCATTTTAAGTTATGTTTGTAATTTATTATGTACAATTTAACTCCCAACTTACCAGCCCAACAAGGATGATAATAAATCTCATAATATATTACAAAATCAACTGAAATATTAAAATGGCGCTATATTTTTGTATCCGACAACCGTACCTAATTATTGGTTGTGGCACTTATTCTCGACAGTTTTAGTTTATTCTCATACACAAAAGTGTTTGAATTATACAAGTCTATCCTACACTATTTTTTCTTATATCAAATTTGTCTTTTTTTGTTATTCTAAAACAAATTTCTTTTATTCCAAAAAAGTTTATTATATATAGACCATTTTAGATTTTTAGTTATTATGAAACACATAGATGCTTATTTCATACATCGTTATTTTGAGACATAAAGGGCTTATTCTAGATACATTTTCGTATTTTTGAGTCACATTGATGTTTATTCCAAACATTTGCTGCAACCATTTATATTCGGCTGTCGGACAAAAATTATCCTAAAAAATGGCATGTCAATTTCAAAGTTAATGATGCTTTGTATAGTATTTGAGCAAAAGAAATTTATACTTTTTACATGTCATATAAACATACTTGATTAACTTGTGCTTTGGTTTTTTAAAGATTTTTGGGCTGATGGCCATTCGAAGAACTTGGAGCGTCGTGTGGTAGGGATCCACGAGTCGCATATACTAAGCGGAAACTCGCGGAAAAGTAGATCTATGCTAGGTTTATGAGTCATTATCTCTAGGAACTTGGGAGGTCCAGGTCCTTCATATATATTGAGAAGCTAATAGCTAGCGGATTAGTTAGCCAATCTAGCATTGAGCAACTACATCATTTGTAGATTTGTCGCATCCCCCGCAGTGTTTATCCAATCTTATGGAGCAAGATGTTACCGGAGCTGCGTGGCCCCTTATGTTGCCAGTTTCTCGTTTTCCTTTTTGCTTTAAGTTTCTTTGTTTCGAGGTTGGCCTCTTGTCTTGCTTACCAAAAAAAACATAACAAGAGAAAAAGAGAAAAAAGATCTAGGTTGAGAGATTTCATTAGTCTCTCATCTTAAATCGGTTTTAATTGTACTTTAGTACAATACTTTTGTTCTAAAGTAAAATTCGGGAACTTCGGTCCAATTGAATGGCTAACGTATTATTGATGAACCTCACATGATCAAATTAATGGAATATAATCTTATGTAATTAACAAAATATATAGAAAAAGCGTGAGTCTTTGCATTGAACTCCCTACCAAAATTTTGTACATTGTTTAAATTTATAATTATAAGTAGATTAACTATCAATATTGGCGGAATCTTAGGCAAAATTGTATATAAATTGGCCTTTTTCTTAAATCGGATTATTTAGTGTCATTTTTATTTTGCACTGCGAGATATTGTATTTGATTCATAACTGCGACTTAGCTTAAGTGGTTAAAAATTGCTTACCCTGATTATATTATTAGAGGTTTGATTCTTATTGACGACTTTATGCATACCTTTCAATCAAAAATAAAAATAAAAAACAAGAGAGCTTCATACACTTCCTTTCAAATCAATAGCAGCCCCTAGTCCGTTATCAAACTTTACCCAAGCGAAAGAAGTTCAAAGGTAACCTTACCAAAAGAAAAGAAAACTTTGTAGAAACAAAAAAAAAAAAAAGAAAAAGCAAAACCATTGGCGAAAGAGGTCGTCAGCTAGGGTTGTAGCACTGCTGCCGTATCAACCGCCAATGGAGAAACACACGAACTTCAAGTCATCAGGAAAAGAAAAATGACACAGAGTTCAAGATGTTTACAATCATTACATAAGCAACATGCAAGTAACGCTAACTTAAGTACGGTAGATCCATTAGAAAGTCGGGACTTTTGGCGAAAAAAAAAGAAAGAAAAGTAAACTTAACAATAGAAGATTTTCTACTGGACGTGCTTTTTTTCTTTGTTAATCAACAGTAAAATTACTCCATATATAATTAACAGTCCCAATAACAAAATGGTCGCATCACTACTGTTTATTACGGAGTAGGAGTAAGTATCTTCTCACTTCGCTTTGCCTGGCTCTTCCATGATTCCATGGAGTTTACGTATGTTCAATAATAAGATCTAGGAATCTATTATGATGATTAGTTAAAGTCATATGGCCTGTTGTTGTTTCCTATGATGCGAAAAAGAGGGGTTCCAGTTATATACGATCGATCAAAATCGGAACATGTGACAAACAGCTTTATCATACGGATTCGAGGGAGGTCCTTGCAGCTAAATGGGTTAACGTTTTATGCGAATTCTAGTGCATGCGAGTTTCAGTTTTTGTGGAAATCCTGAAATGGTTTGCATTAATATGGAAATAAGACCATCCCTGTGCAGCTTTCATATGGCTTTGTTATTGAGAGCATGGTTTGGGAAACTTTGGTATTGTCCTAACGGGTTGTCCAGCCTTTGTTTCCTCCTCTTCCATGAAAGGCCAGACTACTTTACACTATATCTTTACCATTAAAGTTCACCTGAATTGAGCATATGTACTCTCATCTGCTCCTGCTGTTTTAACGTTTTCAACGTTGACTTGAATTTTTGGCTTGAATTACTCCGTATGTCTTTGGAATTTTGGTTCCTACATTAAATTACGTTATTTCAGCCATATCTGTATAGTACAAAGAAATGACCATAAGAGCATTAGCAATGGAAGATTTTTTTTAAAGTTCTTTCCTTGCCACCTTATCTAAAAGTAATTAACTCTCTTAAAAACTCACATGAACAATGGAAAAACATAATAAAAAGTTCATACTGAAAGTTTAGATTCTTTAAATGATTTTTCTTTTATTTTTTACTACATATAAACTTAAGAACTTGAGGTGTTATTTAAAAACTTAGAATCTTATAAGAACTTTATAAATTTTATATAATGGAAGAACTTTTACAAATAAAGTTCTTATAAGAACTTTTGGATGAAAACTCTACCATTGCTAATAGTCTAAGAAAATTCACTGAATTACGGGATATATGAATGTTAATCGTTGGCAACAACAACATTACGCATTGGCAATTCATAAGATAGGAGCTTTTCATGAATGAACTAACAAACCTATAAAGAGAATGAGTCTTTTGAACTCTTCATGCTTGTTATTGGCCCATATTAGCACATATACTCCGTATTTTATATTTCCTTTATTCCATTCGATCGCTATTTGCTTGTTAATTTACATATACTATTTGATGTCAGTTTTTGACAGTTATAACTCCAATTACATAACTGATGAATTATAGTACAATATAAACATGTCAGGGTTGTCAAAATTATTGATGGTTAGAATAGAATCTCGACAAGTGTAAAAAAATAAAAAAAATTGACTAGAACACATGAAGTAATACGTGATACAATAAATTGGGTCTTGCAGTCAAGCTCCCTTCTGCCTTTGCACTCGAGCGCCAATCTCCATCCGCAGAGGCGTGACAAATCAAAAGATAAACCTAAAGGATACTCTATACTATAACCTAGTGGTCTTATTGAATGTAAATGTACATACCATATTTTTTGGTACGCGGTTTTGCCTTTGTTTTGAAAGTATGATAAACAAAATATGACATATTATAGGCGGTAGAACCATATTATGAGCAAAGGGTCACTTTGACTCCGCATTCATATTTTTTCCCCTAATAATTATGTAGATTATCTTATAAACCATGTGAATTTTATAAACAAATAACCCTTGCTTAAGCCTATCATGTGTTCATAACCATACCGAGCTTGGGTTAGCAACTTGAGCTTGGGTTAGCCGAGTTGCTGGAATGATACTTAGTGAACTTTTAAGTCCCAATATTGAACCCCACTAGAGGCCCTTCAGAGAAAGTTTCCCCTCCCCACCGACCCGATCCTACGTGTATAGTATATTGGCTAAGCCAGAGATGAGAGTGTTTTCCTAACTTACCTAGAAAAAAAAAATGTTCATACCGTATACTAGAGGCCCTTCAGAGAAAGTCACATTGTTTTCCTACGCCAATGCACATGACCACCTCAGGAAAAAAAAATAATCCGATGCACCCTACAAAAACTTCAGCAACCGAAACAAGAAGTATTTACTCTACAACACCAAGAGAGAAGGATAAAGGATGCGTTAAATTTACGAGGTCCAACAGATACAACCGCTAATCAAACCTCCAGTCCCCATAGTTTACATTGTGGTTCTATTATAGAACAGAGACTTGGGTGTTGTAACACTCTTTTAGACGTCAGAACCAACTACTAGCATTACACTACATCTACTAATTTTGGAAGATCATGTTTCTATTTCACCCCAGACTTATCACGCAAAATCAGGGGAGAAATAAAAACACAGGATCCTCACAAAATCCTTAACTACACCCATTACTTCAACATGGCAATAGTAGCCTAAACTAGCCCAATAGCTTAGTGAGTACTAGTAAAAGTGTAACAGCGACACTCATGAAGATCATACAAACAGAGAAAATCCTAGTCCTAATAATTATTTTAGCACCTAAGACGCTAGTCACGCAACTGTTCTACTCTTAGCTCACACTTCTAAAATTCAGACGCGAGTACCAATGGTGATAAGCTTTGTCATGTCGCCATTCACCCCATTCCTTGGAGGTGATATCTCCACAGGAAGGTATTCATCTGTATCACAGCGGAAAATCGACTTCTGAAAATGCTTCTTCAAGTCTCGAATACCCTTTAACAGGAATAAAATAATTTTAATAAAATGTAATATAATCATTGTGTGTATTGTGTGTATGCTCCTAAGCTAGTATTTAATTACTCAAATAAAAAAAGTACCTGGAACTTGGCACGATTAATCTGGCAAATCTTCTGGGTTTTGTAAGGGCAATTTTCCCACTTGCTCCCCCTCCAAGAATTGTATAGCCTTGAGGCTCCTTCCCAGGTGGTGAAGTTTACAAATGCATAGCCTAAGTTCCCTTTCCTCCTACATTTTTCAAAGCATAGGTTATAAAGGCAATAAATTTGTAATCAATTAATCATCTGCATCTTACTGCAACTTATATCAAATAAAACTAACTCTACTTCCTAGCCCCTGGGTTCCCCTTTCCCATGCAGCAACATATGTTTTTTTGAGTTAGACATCACAAATTTGCTAGCATCATTATACAGTGACATAAAACATTATAGTCAATAAGCCAAACACAACATCAAGCAGTAGTAACTACCATTTATTACTAATTCAAGCTCACAAAATTTCTAACTTAGAAGTAGTACAACAATTAACAGTATGATGTTAGAAAGTTTATAGCATTACAGATTTATAGCCCTACTTCCAGCTAAATGGCTCAAACACAAAAAAAAAAAAACAAGTAGACGATCGAGCAGCAGTGACTAGTATCATCAACTTAATTAATCAAAGCCCATGATAAATTTCGGTTAATCAACTCTAAACACGCGATAAACAAAACTTGGGGTGAACAGTGGATGACATGCATTAATATATGAGAAAGAAAAAAAAAAAAAGAACTAGCCCGAGTGGTTAAGAGCTCTGTTATCTCAATCATAATGTTAAGGTTATCTCAATCACAAGGTTAAGGATCGATTTTTAAACTTTGTGCGCACATTTTAAACCAAAAAAAAAAAAAAGCCAAAGAAGAAAGAAGACAAAGTAAAAGAAATACGGACTTGAAATCAATAGGAAGGTAAACAAAGTCGAACTCAGAAGCAGGATCGTCAGAGTAGCTCAGCTTCTCATTTTCTTGTCGACAATGCTCATCCAACAGCATCATTAACTCTCTCCTACTGCACATCACCCCATAAACATACATCAATACTAAAACAACATAAATCATCAAACAAGATTAACTAGTGAAAAATATGACCTCATGCGAACAGGAATGTTGCGGATCATAATAGAAGTGGAGTCCCCAAAAGGGTAAGAAAAAGGTGGTTGATCGATCATAGCCTTCTGGCCCTTCTTGACCCAAAACCAAGTACCCGTAGCATGACGGGGCACCCGACCCGATTTGCGTGGTTTACGAGCTTTCAGAACCATGGTTGAGCCGGAGTCAGTGGACCCCATTTCAAGATGGTCAGTGGGTTTGTAAGTAGGGCTAGGCAAGATGCCAAGGTGGTCGTCATGAATTTCATGCAGCATTTGGTTTTGAAGCTTGTTATAGTATATAGTTTTTGTGTCAAACGGAGGCAGTAAGAGCTTACGGAATATGAATACTGGTGGTGGATAAGGCTGAGGGAGGTCCAAAAATGTGGGGATTTTGGAGAAGGGACGAGGGTAAAATTCTGGTGCCTTGGGATTCAATTTGTGTGTTGATTCTTGTGTGTTAGTAGACACATGAATTTGTTGCAGTTCATTGGATATCATCATATTTAATGGGTCAAAGGGAGTTAAAGAGGTTAAATTGAACACAGAGATGATGGAAAAGGGAAGGAATGGAGAGCCCTTTCTTAAGTTTGCAAATTTGGCAAAGTTTGCTTTTCAAGTAGGGTGGAGTATTTATTTATACTGGAGCTGCTGTCTTAGCAACAGGACAAGACTATAAGATCAGTGATAGACTAGTGATGGTAGTTGGGAAACTGATTTTTACACTCCTCATTTTTATTTTTACACTCCCACTCACCCCTCCTATGTGAGAGCACAGATTCCTGTGCAGGAATCTACTCCTCTCACATAAGGAGTGTAAAAATCAAATGGGGGAGTGTAAAAATCATTGCCCTGGTAGTTGATAGGAGTAATTTCGTTTTGGATATCATTATTTATGCCTCAATTAATTCTTTTGCTACCGTCATCTACTTGTTTGTTTTGTCTTTCGTTTGAGCTTTATAAAAAAGAATCGCATAAGTTTGTTGATTTAATTGAAGTAAGCATTAGTATGATAATGATACATAAGTTTACTTTAATGAAAAGGGTCTTGATTGAGTGTACAACTGAGAATTTTGTTTATCAACTTTGTTAAAATGACACAATTTAAATGGACTTTTTCTTGTCCTTTTTGATGATTATAGGGTGTCACTGGATGATACCGGATTAAGGTGTTACCCTCTCATATGTATTATAATACTTGGTGGAATCCATTAATAACGAGGATTATTTTAATAACATTTTGAGAAGAATGGCGCGCAAATTCAACATCATATAGTGGCGCCATCTTATTTTCTCATCTTGTAGTTACTTCGGACAAAGGAAAAAGAATAAATCAAATTACATTGTGTAGGAAATGAGTTAACACAAAGAAAAAAAAAATTATCTTCAAGACGGAACACCTATTTGAATAGAGAATTTGCACTCTCTTATACTTCATACTAGAGCTGGCCACTGGGCCGGTTTTGCCCGGCCCGGCCCGGACCGGACCGGC
>CAAKMY010098897.1:0-38259 GCA_901111285.1 Corrigiola litoralis | reverse complement strand
TATATATATTTTTTTGTTCAGATGGTTTGTTATATGCATAATAGATTAGATTCGTTTTAAAAGGGAGAATATTTATGAACTGACTTTAAAATGTAGTATATGTACGTTCGAAGCACTAAAACATTATATTTATCATCCACATCAAATACGGATTTTTTTTATCGAATTACAACATTATCTACGAAACCGTGCCATTATGGCACGGAGTATTAAACTAGTTATTATACGAACAAATATACAACACTAGATAGAAAGTAGCCCATAACATGAAATCTATGAACAAGACAAGCCAGACCACTAATGATGTACATTATTAAAAAATGAATCCAGCTTAGCCCCCTTAAGTAAAACCAGTTCAGTACGCCACCCAATCCCAGATTGCCTCACAACCAGAGTTGTGATACCCCATGTATCTGATGTGCCACATTAGGAAAACAAGGGTGTTATTATAGGTCAATAAGAAATTCCATACTACACCTTAGAAACCAAGCTTTCCCTTTTGGGCTAAAATAGTCCAATACATGCGCTTATTGCGGGACTTCTCATCTTTTTGGGTTGTATCAGGACGGTGATGAATTGACCAATATGAATGATATCAAAGGACCAAGAAACCATGTCTTGCTATTTGTGCTGATTAAGGGTAAGGGCAGTCAACAACCTAGCGGGAGAAGCCGAGTGCCCATGACACAAAAGGAATATTGTGCACTATAAGTAGGGGAGTTTGAGACAGCCCATATGTACATGATATCCCACATCATAGAACTAAGACTATAACAATGGATTTATCAGTGACTCCATACTATAACATGGTAATACGACCTTCCCTTTATGGGCTTAAGTGGTTCAGTGTATACGTCACGATGGTGGTGGATTAGATTGTTATACCTATAGTGGAGAACAGTGTCTTCCTTTCCAACCACATCAGTTTGAAACTAGCAATATTTCGAATAAGCTAGCTGACTGGCATAAGTAAGTGTTGCACGATAGTAAGAGAAGACCATCAGATCCTCCATGATAGCATAAATTTTTTGCAAAGGAAACTAAAACACACAATGCAAAAAATAACTACAATGACTTGGAGGGACATAATTGCAATGTGCAAAACACTAGCAACTGTGGCACCTCAGCCAAAAAAGAGTTGAGAGGAAAACAAAAGAATGACACGAACAGATAACATATAGACGTACTTACATCACTAGCATTAACCCCAGCGTATAAGATTTTCACAAGGACATGATTTTGTTTGAGTGGCAGCATCAAAGGGACACGTTGTATCCTCGTTGCAGCACGGAAGTTGTGGTTCAAAGTGTGAACAACTCTGAACGAAAAATGAAATACATATTAAACTTTCATGCAAACTAAATTGCATTGGACAAGGTATAAAAAAATAAAGCCGAGGATTTGAGTATTTCCGTAAGGTGAAGTACTTAAGGTCCAAGCTCAAGTTCGCTCATGTACATTGCATTTGAACCTAAGACAGGACTTATCCCCTCCAAAGAAAATAAGTTTTTCAGGAGCTCCCAGATCAAAGCTCTATTTTACTCATTAATAACCACTAGTTAGGACTATAAGGTATGCCCCTCGTGCTCAGTGTCATGACCTAATTCATAAAGCACGAGATGACTGAGGAATGGAGGTCTCGGAGTCACAATACAAGGTAGTCATCTGCACAATTAAATAAGGAGAACAAAAGGTAAAAGGATTCACTCATACATATAAAAAACCATGCCTTAGACGAAACAATCATCCACAAACTCAAGAAAAACAAGAATGATCAGCGATGAGCGCTTAGCTTAAATCTACAATTGCCTCAACAGAGACAATCCACAAGACTGAAGCGATAGACCTATCATCTCAAACTCTGATGATTCTATTCCTCTAGATACCAGCAAATTGCCAAAGGAAACAGGTTTCGAAATTCACTTCACCAACTCATTTGACCAAATTTGAGTCATACAAGTTCAACATTTGATGGCTTGGCATAAAAGTCAAACTTGTCTGTCATGACTGGCTCATGCTATATCTCGGCAGACTCATGATTGGGCAAGGGATTTGTTGCGGAAATTGGTTTATAATTGAGTTCATCCAAATTTCAGCGATCAATGAATCAAAAATAGGTTTTCATGTCTATTGAAAGAGAAAGAATGGGAATCAGGAGTTAAATAATATGATTAAGTCCATAAACTTATCAGAGGAGTGAACTTAGAAAAGGAACTCTCCATAGGTCTTACTTTTAATCATGCTCTGCGCATGGACTTCTAATCCTCGATTTATATTTTGCTCTTTTATGTTATGAAAATATAACTTCTTATCTAAAAAAATCATTTGAATTATGTATTCGAAGAGTTCTGTTAGACGGGGCGCACTGGTGCATTCTAGGAAAAAGCATTGGAATAGGAAGGTTGAAAATTTGAAGTGCACTATTAACTATGAGGGTTGGGGCCTTGTGAGTGGCTGGAAATCTTATCCACCGCTCCTCCTGATGTATTCTTCCGTTATTGGCATCTAATAAAATATAAGGGGATCTTGGCATATGAAGATTCAAGAATATTCCAAATTAGAGAAGACAGAGACTAAGAGAATTATTTTTGTTTTTCATGAGAAAATAAAAAAAAATGTTTATAAAAGATATAAGCAATAGAGGAAAGGAGTCTTCTAAGCTTATAAAGTACACAAGTAACAACTTTGCCCAATTCTGTTGAATATACGAAATTGGGAAACACTGGAAAGCACCTATCACCTTAGGCCCGTAGCATATAAGGAAGCTAAGATTCTAAGAACACTACCCTTCCCCATAAATATAATCTGTTGGATAAGCCACCCTAGAAAAAATGCAGGAATCCGGCCTAACCAAATACACACATTAAAAACAAACATCTACAAATAGCACATCTCCAAAGTAGCTTACCTTCTTCACTATCACCCAGACCCATAAAATTCATATTAAGAAAATCGAACACCAAACTAGGACACAACAACAAGAATCCTTCCTAATTTGGAATATTTCTGTAATTATGCTTATTTGGGATTTTGTTATGGTAAGACCATCAAGACTCAACAGTGAGGATTATGCATATCACATTTCCAGATGCATATGTGTATGTATATAAGGAAAGCACAAACAAAACCAGAAGGTAGCAACATGTAAAAATTAAGCAAACAAAAAAGAACTAATGAGCCGAGACTCCCACACAATAATCGAGGACGTTCTCACATTTTCTCAAAATTTTGAGGAAGTTTAATATCCAATGAGCCGATATGAGTAGATCTTCTTCTCAATTTTGACGTAGGAACTCGGTATTTTGCTTCTTCGATAGAAGTTGGCCAATACTCAAACCCTCTACGATTTGTTATCCATAAACAACATCCAGCTTTAGACTCATCTGTGATAAGCTCCAGAGTGCCTGAAAGATTCATGTGAAAAGTCGATGTCAACATATTTTCACACTGAGATCCAAAGTAAAAATTCAAAACCCTTTTATGAACTAATATTATGAAATTTCTTGACAAACTTTTACCTTTCACCACCATTTCCATAGTTATGAAGCCCCCTACCAAGGATAATACTTTAGGATCCGCCTTTGATCCTAAATCAGTTTCGACATACTGCATGTATATAATAAATTAGCAGCTGCAACTTCTAAACTGCACAGCCCATATACATGAACGGTTAAGTTGAAAGGCAGGAAATGTTGTGTGACAACTTGAGCCCTACAGAAAAAAATTAAAGGGAAGACTTCTCACCCCCCCCCCTCCCCCCCTCCCCTTATGTTACTTGTTTCAATTCTTTATTTATAAACTCTTCGAATGCAACAAGACGTACCACCAAAAAAGCCTTGAGGATGACACATTTTAGACCCAATTCTTGTGGTTCAAACACCCAAAAGACTCAGAAAAGAACAAAGTATCATTCCCTGCAATACTCCCTCCATCCAAAAGAGAACTGTCGTTTCATTTTGATTCTCTCAAAGTTTATTGGTAGAAATGTAACATGTATAGTGTTGTGAAAGCAATTTTGTGATCACCTATGTTTTAAATGCCCTATGCCAATTAGGTGTGAAATTCTCTGCTTCTCTGGATTGGAATTTTGAGAAATACGTTGAGCAATGGACATGAGTCATGATGGTTTACACCATATGCTGGGAGGAACAATTTGAGAGGCAGTACTACTAACCACCTGGTATGATTTATTTAGGGAGAGAAAATTCCAGGATGTTTTTAACAGAGACCATTAGAATTCTACACACATGTAGCTTGCATCAGGATGTATAGGTTTCACTCTCTTGATTGTACATACATGAGATAGTGTAAATAAAAGCTTAAGCCGTGGGCATAATTTTTGTGGGGTTCAGGAATTTGTGTGCTATTGTTTTTTATGTTGCACAGGCCACCCTTAATGAGCTAAATTTCTCCACAGAAGAAAAATAATTGAATATTGACGGTTAAATTTTCTCCAAAAGTATCTGTAGAAAATAAACGATAATTTTATGAAAGCAAATCCATACAAATACGACAGTATATATCCATGACATGAGCACTTTTTTGTAATCTTAATCAACACTTTGACATGAGGTTATAGTTAAATTTGGATAGAGAGAGTAAGATGACATCAACGACATGATTATCTATTAAATTCTTCTCTCCTACCATGACGAAAAGATAATATATACAAAATTAAGGAGTTAAATGATGTGAAGCTTTGCAGATAGTCATCTTACTTCAGGGCACAGTACATTCACACGAATTCCTTGGCGTTTATATGGCAGAAGGGATCTGGTGAACAAAACTACTCCACCTACAAGTGCAAGGGGGGAGGGGGGGAATTAGTTCTCAAGGTTCCAGGAGATAAACTACAAAGGAGACGCTAATTGTTTCACTTTCTTTTTTTCTAAGAAATACAAAATATAAGTAAATAATTATCAGAGGACAAGAAGTCCTTTTGAAAACAAAATTACATAAGGCTCCAATTCCTTGAAACTAAGGTAATTGGTACACCTTTAATGCACATACTGCTTTGGCCCACAAAGATGCCAAGTTAACCACCAGACCCCTTATATGCTTAAAGGGATTTTTTTTTATATAACTTTAAGGGATTTTTACTATTGAAAATAATCTTTGCTCAACAGAACAACGCCACAAAAACAGCCAAAATCGCACGAATCCACAACAACCTCTCCTCTTTACTAGTACCAACACCCACAAAGCGTACTCAAAAGAAGTCCACTACAAAAGCAGGGTAACCCATTGCTCACCCCAAATGCCAATTAGTCTACACCAAGGGTTGTACGCCAAATTACAATGAAAAAATAAATGATTCTCAGTCGCGGCAACTTCTCCAACACATAGCACAAGAATTTGGACTTAAACCAGTACCAGACACTAATGGTTTCTACGACCAATTAAACATGCAGATCAATGTGAGCCTTCCCCCCCCCCCCCCCCCCCCCCAAAAAAAAAAAAGGTGCGAGCACAGGGTCACATCATTAATAAGGGAATGTCAACCAATATAAGTGCCCCAAGTCAAGGCGAATACAAATACCAAGTTTTGTGTCCACTTCTGATGAGCTGAAGAACTTTTTTTGATTTCGGAATATTTTGGACGAAATCAAAATGGCCCATCTGACCTTTGCGCTTCTTTTTATCGTGAGATAGATAAAGTTGGTGCACTTCAACTCACGGTTGGAAACAGCCTCTTTGTGTTACTGCAATGCAGAGCCCTAGGTACACCCGACCCCCTCACCATGCTTGCCGAAAGCGCCTTTGTAGGCGTTAGGGAAATGTTGTTGTTGAAGATAACATATAGACACCTTAAGGCTTAAGCTACTTGACTTTCACGCAGTAAAAGCAAGTAGACCAATTCAATTTACTATTTTGCTGATAATATTTTAGCACTGAAAGCATATCGGCCTATTATACTTTTTGGATAAGAGAAAATGGATAAATACTCAAAAAGACTATATGAGCATGAAGGATAAGCAACCCTTTCAAAGTTCAATTACCTCAGTCACTAGTCACTACGACCATACTAGAATATGTCCCACAAATCCTCCGCTGCTTTAGCCCAAAAAGAAGATAAGTATTTTGTCCTAAGAGATGCTCTAGATAGATGAAAAAATTTCCGAAGATAAATGGCAAACTTTCCAACCAAAAATTATCCAGCTGTTTTCAGATATTAAAAGTTCTGCTATCTTGATTTAAAGTGACACAGCAATTACAAAAGCTCTTTTCCTTTTCTTTTTTTTTTTTTTTTTGTTGATTTCTGTATGGAAAATTGCCACTCTAATCCGAGTTTCAGACATGCATGCAGTCGCAAACATCATTCAACCTTATACATGAAAAAGCAAACCTTTAGAGGCAGAGTAAACTGGATCTTGGAATGATGGATAAAGCCCAGCAGATGATCCCAAATTGATAATTACTCCGGCCTTGTTGGCAGCTTGCATGGCTTGAATCTGCAAAAACTTAGGATGATTAAACAGTCATCATACAAGCATTCAGCAGAATATAAAAAGAATTTGAACTTTATTAGGGATAGGCAAAAAGTACAATACTCAGTACTCTAGTCACAGGTTTACTTGACAAGCAACCTCAGCATATGAATTCTCTTTAGGAGCTATTGGACAAGCAGACTATTTCCATTTCAAACATCAAAATTCCTCGGACAGTTCTTTTTATCACACCTCAAAAGTGCAAATGCTTCTCACCAAAACTTCCCAAGGTACCATTACTAGGTGATTAAGCAGTTTAACTCTTTACAACCCAAGCACTGACATAGGGTTCTGAAAGAACAGAGAGCCGAAAAGTGTCCCACTCTGTGTGTAGAGATCTATGATGTCTCCTCCAGAGGGGGTTGACGAGTAGGAAGATTGCGGGTAAGCTACCACAATGACTAGTTGTCCCTTAAAACGGGGAAATATTTGTTATACACGTACCTCGTAATTTGAGGTGATCTTGGTGTCAAACGGCAAATCTCAAAGTAACCAGCTCAGAAACAGAGACTTTGTTAGATCAAAGAAATAGGTGCTTGGGTAAAACAAGGTGGTGGTGTCAAATACCAGAGCGCATTTGGTGAGAGGTTTCAAGCTCATCTTCCACCAAGAGAGACCAGATCTCTTGTGAAAAAAGAGGGCCATAAGACATAAATGTAAGTTCCAACTCCAAAAGTAGTTTTTTAAGTTAGCATGTTCATAGTGGGCAGCCATGGCTCTCATGCCAGGAGGCGGATACATGAAACCTGGTTGCATTTTAGGGCTGCATTGGGGGTGAAAGGAGCAACATATCACAAAGGTTTCTGCAGATCTCAGGAAGAATCTAATTCAAATTATAGAGGACCACAGCAGGAGAAAGTGGTCATCCTAGGTTGCCACCCAGGTACCAGACTAACAATAACAAGGAGGCGGTGATACTGAACCCGTACAGCCATACATAACCATTGTCACCAAGGAATTTGTTAACCTCCCAGAGAAGACAGCTAGGGCATAGAAGAAGTGAATAACCAAGATCAACCCATAAATGAGTGTGTGGAAGACCTTGACGAGGCAAACTGAGAAGTGGCAACTCATGTGAGATAGCGCATGAGGTCAAAAGTCCAAAACTCAATCCCATAGGCTGTGTAAATGATGAAATTTCGGGGAATTTAAAGGTTTTCCCATATCTGGAAACTAGTAAAATGAGGATTGTAAATCCAAACTCTGGTAATCAGTTGATGCAACTGAAAATCATACCTACAAGTACGAATAGACAGGGCTACGTTTCTAGAAGAAAGATATTACTGTGGGGTCCAACAGACAAGAGTCTCACAAGGTGAGGATCTTTTGATAGACGAATTGAGATTGGTCAATACTGCAGGGTCTCGTTTTTGTGAGACTCTTCACAAGGCTTGCATTCTACACGAAAGGCTAAAGGTGTCATTCCAGACATCCTTCAATCTGGAATTGACGAAATCCTAAAGAAGTAATGAATCAAGGATGATGGTCTCCTGCCAACTTAACAAGGTCTAGTTGAAAAATTGAGTGTTCATGGAGCTAAAAGTGCTATGGATGACAAGATGTAACCCACTACCCCTTCTTAATACTAGAAGCATTCTTTCATAAATAAGGAGAAAATTGAACAGGGAGCACAAATCCTAGATAGGAAGGACCAATGGAGATAAAATTGGTCGATCCTATGAGAATGGCATATAAATCTATAAGTTTATTTGGATCCTAGCTTACAAGGAGTGCGTCTACTTTTATAATAAAAGTAGACGGTCTTTTCTAATAATTTGTGAAGAACTGAAGAGTTCAAAACCAGAGATCAATTATGAAGGCCATGGTTAATGTATTCCCTTAGCTTCTTCCCTCCCCTTGATTCAAATCTGAGGCGAGCCTGATCAGCTTGCTCTCTCATTGTACTCTCTTTCCTCTTTGCTAATAAATTATTTTCTCTACAAACTCAAGGTACCAAAAAGGAAAAATATACTCCACAACCTGTTGCTATGCTTCTCTGAAGTATAAAAGGTTTTCCACCAATCAAAACCAAAAATTGAGAGTGGCAGTTTGAGATAATGAAGAGGAAAGCATACCGCTAGACGAGTACAGTCAACAACCGCCATTAGATTGACATTAAGAGTACGTTTCCATGTACCAGAGCCATCAGTTTGGTCCTTATGCAGCGGTACTTCGGTGCCTATTCCAGCACTGTTGATGCAGATATCCAAGCTGCCATAAGTTGCTAAGTGCTTTGCAAAAGCAGAAGACAACGCTCCTACATTTTACGAGATGAGATGAGAGGGCAGGGCAGGGCCAAGAAAAGTCATGAAAGTACAGTAGATGATGTCCCAGTACGTAAAAAAGAGTAAGAGATAACCTGTATCAGTGACATCACATCTTATGAACATCCCCGAGGGAAAGTTAAGATTCTGGGGAGACATAGCATTGGCCTTGTGAATGAGGGCGATGACTTCCTTACCCCTGGCCTCAGAAAAGTCAAGCACGGTAACAAATATACCTCTCTCGGCAAAAGCCAAAGTAAGAGCTTTGCCTGGATGACAAGCAACATGTCAGATTACGATTTGATGATTTGAAAAAGGGAACACGATAGATTCGCTATAGACAGTAAAATCATAGAAATGATCATTTGTATGTGGAAAGAAGAAGTTAGAATAAGATTGTTAAGTAGTGAATAGACAGCAATGATAGTCAAGCAAAAGAGATTAAAAAGGCTTAGTTGTGTTCGGGCACACGACAGAGACCTCGAAATGAATTATGAAAAATACAGTATTTAATTAGTAATAAAGAGACAGTGAGAGATGAATAATCACCGATCCCAGAAGCACCACCGGTGACCAGCGCCGAAAGCCCGGGTTTGAGTTCCATTGTTACCGAGGAGAACTAGGAGTATTAAAGAGTGAGTATTATTGAGTTTTATTGAGTACTCCGTACTACTATATCTATTGTCGTATCATCCTTCACTATCCTTTTTTTTTTTTTGGAAGTGACAGACATAAAGACAAAACAGGGAGGGAAGTTACAGACATGAGTTACTGACACAGTCACACGGGCACCACTTTCCGTTGCCCCGCCCGCTAATGCTATCTATTGTTTTTTACGGAGCAATGATTGGGTCAATAGTCAGTATTGGCTGGGGCCTAAAAAGACTAATCAAATTCCCTAATTACCCCTAATTTTTATTTTAGTTTACTGCTTTACCCTTTCATTTTATTTATCAACAAATTACCTAAATTTCCAAGTATTAGGCTGCGAAATTACCGTAACGAGATTATCCCCAACGATGATAATATTACGAAACCCTAAGTCCTTAACATATATAGGCAACTCCATCGCGAAAAATAGTAGCCTCCACAATCATAGAAAGAGGAGTTGTCGATGATCATGATGCCTGCTTTAACACAAAAAGACCGACGAATCGCGAATAACAAGGTTGCTTCTATACCCCGGATTTTCGATCCATTAAATTTTAATTTCGAAAAATTATCTCATGCTTAACAAAATTTCCATCAAACGTACCTTTGTATACTAATTAGTTGGTTGCCTTTTTTATTTTCCTCCCTTTCTGTGAATAATTTTAAGCTTATTCTAGTACCTTCTAGTCCATTTAGTTAGTTTTAGTTTCTTTGAGCTTTGTCAGAAATATAAAAGTGAAAATATAAAAACGTTAACATTGCGATTTTTTTAAAATTACGTTTCTTTACCATGACTGCATAGATATTGAAAAGAGTGGAGTAAGGGTCTGTTCTCCTCAACTTAATTCTACTTATTTTCAAGTTAAGAAGAAACAAGAAAAGTTTAGAGAAAACAAGTAAAGTTCAGAAAATAAGCAAAAAAAGTAAAGTTAAAAAAAGAAGTAAAAATAAGAAAAAATAAGTAAAGTTGCACTATGAAAACAACATGAATCTAGAAAAAATAAGCAAAAATAAAAAGTTCGGAAACAATCAGGAAAAAAAAGAAAAATTCAGATAGGATAAGATATGACAAGCAAAAATAAGTTGAAAAGAACAAGGCCTAAATAAAGTCCAGTTAAAATAAACACGTGATATGATAGTTATCCTAAATTGAGAAGCGATTAAGGCGTGGCTTGAGCCCACACTGAAACTCAAAAACAAGGGTTCAAACTTGACCTTAATGTCACCAAGCCTAGAAATCCGAGTTGGAAGGATCATAATTGATCCAATAGTTGAGAACTTAAGTGAGTAGAGGTTTGTCCTATATTGGAATTCTCATATCCGCATATATACAAAAAAGATTTGATTAGTTTTGGACAGTATTTAAATTATATTTTGAATAGGACGTGATTAGCAGTGTGATAAACTTAGAATGGGGTTGAGAAAAAGCAAAAAGAGCGAAAGAGTAGGGAGAAAGCGGGTAGTAGAAGTGTAGACGGAAGTGAGTGGGGAATAAAAAAGAGAAAGAGAAAAAGAAAAAGAAAAGGAGGGACAAGTGGAGTCGTGTAGGGAGAGGGAGACAGTGGTTGTATGGAGGGCGGTTGATGGAGAATTGGAGATTGGAAAATAGGAGATGAGATGTTTCAAGTAAAGTCCATGATGACCTTCTTCCTTCCTTTGAAAGAGAACACCCCTTCCTCCGTCCCTCAATAAATAAATAAATAAATAAATTAATAGTCCTCCAAATAATAATAATAATAATAATAAGAAGAAGAAACGATGTTCCCCTGGAATATCGCGAAGTCGTCGGCGGAGGCACTCTCCCGGTACGCCCTGAAAAGAGTGTGCAAGTTCGTGTTGAAGAAGAAGCTCGGCCACTTCATCCTCGGCGACATCGATATCCACCAACTCGATCTTCAACTCGCCGACGGTCTCCTCCACCTCTCCGATCTCGCCCTCAACGTCGACTTCATCAACCACAAGGTTGCTTTCTCATTACTAATTAATTAATTAATTAATTTACTAATTAATTACTCATTATGTATGTATGCATGCTAACTTCAATTTCTATCACTTCTTCACTTTCAGTTGAGTCACTCGTCTAGTATATTCAGAGTAAGAGAAGGATCAATCCGCTCTCTCTTCATCAAAATGCCTTGGAACTCTCAAGGCTGTCAAGTCGAGATCATTGACCTCGAGCTCGTGCTCTGTCTATCTCAGGATGCCCCCCTCCACCACGCTGCTGCCACCCCTCAACGCTCTGCCACCCACCACGTGCCCAACCCCCAACACAATTTCTCTGCTGCTTCTCTCTGTGTTCACGAAGGAGTCAAGACTGTTGCTAAATTAGTTAATCGCCTCCTCACAAGCTTCCATCTCACCATCAAAAATATCATTATTGCATTCGATGCTTCTGCTCACAAACATGTTCACAATCACGCCTCTCATGACACGCTGGTTTTCCGACTCACCCAAATTCAATGTGGAACTTCCATTCTAGAGGACACTCATCCTGCTCCTGATGCTAAAACCGACTCTTTACTCGGGATGACGCACCTCACTAGCTTTCTCAACTTTCAAGGAGCTGTTATTGAACTTGTTCACATTAATACTGACTCCGCCTCTTCTTCCTCTACAGCCAATTCTTCTAAACCTCTGCTCACTGCAGACGGCGGTGGTTTTTCTGGCACCCTCAACCTCTCTATTCCTTGGAACAATGGTTCTCTCGACATTCATAAAGTAGATGCTCAAGTTAGTGTGGATCCTTTCGTAGCCAAATTGCAGCCAAGCACCCTAAAATGGATACTTGTTACCTGGGAGATGTTTCAGAACTACGATACTAGGAAGGCCGACAGTATCTATTACACCGCTGTGGATACACTTGTGTCTTCTGCTGTCTTACCAGACAAGAAGAGCCCGAAATCTGAATATCCAATACATTTTGGGACTCCATCAGGGGAAGAGATGATTCCAGATGTGCTTCTCAAAAAGTCGAGTCTCATTTCCGACTGGGTTCCTTTTTCCAACGAGGGATTTGAAGAGGCAGATTTAGGAGCCAGGTTGTTTACTTCTCTATTTTTTGTTATCCGTTTTCTTATTACCTCTGCGTTATCCTATAAAATAACATAAATATGAAAATAAAGCAACAATAAAACCTAACAAAAATGAAGTAACTGGCTCTACTCCTGGGCAAATCAATAGCAGATACGTTTCGGTTCTTAGGCATGTGTCTACGGTATTTGGAATCTCCATAAGTTTTTTTTTCTCTTCGTAAATGCCTTGATAAGCAAAAGCTGCAGGCCAGTATCTTGCATCTTTCTGAATATGTCTAGTGATTATACTTCTCACTAATTGATTCTTAATCGAGTTGTCTTCTCTGGTTGCAGTGTAGATCAGTTTTTCGAATGTATTGATGGGATGAGGAGTTCCCACTCTACATTGGGCAGCAGTGGGGTGTGGAATTTGACATGCTCTGTTGTCAATGCGATAACTGCTGCATCAAATCTTGCTTCTGGATCTCTGAATATCCCTGCAGGTTTATTCCTTGCCTCAGCGTGGTCCTCTGTTGTATATTTTGAGTTAAACAGCATTTTTAGTAGTTTGAACAGCTTGCAAGCTCATTTCTATCCCCCCTGAATAGGCAAGTGTTTCGAGTCCAGTCGTAATAATGTAGTACCTCTGGCATCTGTTGCTCTTCTGTATCTTTTGCACCAGCTTCTGTATCTTTTATTAGATAATAAACAACTTCACAAAGAGGCATCAAAGGTTCTTTTTTTTTTACATTAATGACGGTCTTTTTAACGAAATTATAGTTTCAGATTAGTTGTTAACTAATATGACTGTCAGGCACTGTGTTTTGGTGAATAAACAACCAAAACAGGAAATAAATCATTGCTCAACAGCGTATATATGTGATTGACAAGTGTCTCAGTACAGTCATTTTTTGGTTGATAGGAAACTTTTTATATAGGTCTGGGTTATGGTTCTTGCGCAGAAGGTGTATCTGATTCCGATGTTTTCATTGTAACATCTGTTACAAACTTGCTGTAAAATTAAGTTTTTGTTTTTTTTCCTGCGCAGAGCAGCAGCTTGTGCAAACAAATCTCAAGATCACCCTTGTTGAAGTTTCAGCAGTCTTTTCCTTCGTTGATGATGATCAGCTGTGCCAACTTGGTCAAAGTGATGAGCAAGTTGATGCCGCTTCAAATGTTCATCACCTGAGGTTTTTAGGTGAAGGAATTGTTATTGCAGTGCAGGTAAATGTTTGGCATAAAGCTTGTTCAACTTTTCTCTCTCTGTGTCTTTTGGTTTTGAGTTTCCCAGTTACTGAACTTTGGGCATTCGGTGAAGCAAACAGGTGTACCCTCAAGATTGGAAATTAGAAGCTACAGTCAAGCATATCGTGTTACATGATTACTTGAGTCAGAGGGGGGACTTGGCAGAACTCTGTTTGCACGATCATGTTAAAAGTTACGGTGGGATGACTCGTATGATTCAGGATATGCAAGATAAGGTTCAAAGTGCTCTACCTTTCAGTTCAGTATTTGCTGAAGCATTAAATGTGAATGATTGTGGTACATGTAAATGGTCAGACACTCCATCTAGTTTATCAGGCCCAGATACCTATGCCTGCAGCAGCATAGTTAAGGCTACCTTGTTTGAAACTTCTGGGGCTAGTCATTGTGTATTTGCAGTAAGTTCGGGATCTTCTGATCGTTATTCTACAGGGCGAGTATCTTTCTCTTTAAATGTTTCACCACTCACTTTGTGGCTGAGCTTTGATTTGGTGAATATGATCTTGAATTTATCAAGAGAACTTGGAGATTTTATGGGAAAGAGTAAAGCAGGAGCTTATTATTCATCTGAAACCCGCGAAGAGAAGCCTGAATCTTCTTCTCGCTCTCATATGAGCTGGAGATCTGACAACCATTCTACATCAGCACCTCGTAGAGGCGGCTTGGTTGGAAATATATTTGTTCCCCATGCTAGAGTAATTTTGTGCTTCCCGTCCAATGAAGATAGAGGTGTTGGAGGATATACCTCCTGGAATCAATTTATTGCTCTAGAATTTTCTTCTCTGGATTCTGAAAAGTTAAAGCCTGAAAGGTCCACTCGTGGTTTAGAAGATACATATTGGAAGAAAGATTCTCCGTCACCTCCCCATGCAGTGCATCTTAACATTGCTAATCTTGACGTTTACCATATCACTAATGCGGTGGGTGACGATTGTAGTGCTGAGCTGGCAAGCAAGAGATTTTGTGCTCAGAGAATTCTTTCTCTTGGCAACGGAACTGGCTGGGTTCGTCTTGTCAGTATGCTTTGGCATGAAAATGCAGTAACTGGTCCTTGGATTGTGAAGAGTGCAAAGCTTTTTGCAACATCAGATGGTCCTACTACAATGTCATCTACATCAAGTGGTTTTGAATTTGCCTCTGTGTCTACCAGGGAAGATTCAGAGGATCACTCTTCCCTTAAGCAGAAGCTGGTTATGAGCTCCAAATTCTGTCTCCATGTTTGTGCGCCTTCCATGGTGGTTATTCTCTGTAGGTCTCGGTATTTATGTTTGTTTGACCTTTTTAATCAAGCTTTAGAAGCACTATCTATTGTTGGTCATGACACAGATTGTGAGAATCGAGAGGGGACTGTCAGCCAAACATGTGTCCTTCTTGAATGTGGTCTGGTGGAAATTCAGATGAAGCTGGATGATGGAGATGCTCCAAAAAGCTCATTGCAGAGAGAACTTCCTGGGTCATGGCACAGATTAAGATTGGAAGTCCAAAATCTTCAACTGCTCAGTGTGTCTGAACTTGGGGATGTTAGTGGTGCCAATTTTCTTTGGATGTCTCACTGTGAAGGAAAGTTGTGGGGTTCTGTTGAGGTGGCAGATCAATATTTTCTTCTTATCTCATGTAGCAATAGCTCAAATGGACGTGGCGATGGAGAAGGCTCAAATGTCTTATCTTGCAGGCCTGCAGGCTCTGATATTTTGCGCATGTGTGATCCAGAGACTTCCCATGATTTTATCTCGGTAAATTTTAATTGTGGGACTATTGTTGCACCTGGTGGCCGCTTAGATTGGCTGGACAAGATATCTTCTTTCTTTAGCTTACCGTCTTCTGGAGTAGACCAAGAAGCTAGCTCTAATTTGCAGAAGGGGGGCTCTCAAAGGCTCTCGTTTGTTCTAAAATTTATTGATGGCGCATTGTGTTATGAGCCGTACTTTGGGAAGGCAGAAGTTGAAGAAGAATGTCTTAGTTCCAAGTCTCATGTTTTTGTTAGTCTTGATGAGAATCCATGTGAACCATCTGTTGCCTGTTTACTATGTGCGTCATCTTTGACAGTTTCTCATACGACTATGGCAGGTAATCTTGACGATGATTACAGTATCAGATTTCTAGATGTGGGTTTTCTTCTTCGTGCAGCTTCAAAGGACGAAATTGTTTTGGGTGAATACAATGTTCATAGTTTACGTGAACTTGGCTCTGTTAAAGTTGCCGGAGAGGCTCTTGTTGATGCAACCTTGAGGATTAACTATAAAGATGACATTACCTGGGAACTGAATTTTTCTGGATCTCCCATAGTTTTGCGGACATGCCATGATACGACACTTGGCTTAATACACTTGGCTTCTCAAATCCAGGAACTTTTTGCCCCGGATATGGAGGAGTCGCTTGTACACTTGCAGAATAGGTGGAACTCTCTTCAGCAAGAGCAAGGAAGAGATTATTCTAAAGGAGTTTCAGAAACTAGCAGCACTTGTTATTTAGGGACGTCTCAGGCGCAGCAACTAGTGCCAGATTCAGAGTATAAACGTGGGCTGGTTAGCTTGATGGGTGACATTTCTGATGATGCCTTCTTGTTAAGTGAAAAAAGTGAAAGTCCCTGTGTTAGGTCACAGCTTGTTTACACTGCTAGAAATGATGAGGGGCCTAGCACCACTGGTTCATGTTCTGAGCATTTAGTGGAAGGTGGTCAAACCCCAATTCTGCAGAAGACTAAGATTAATGAAGGCTATTGGATATCAGATTTAAGATCTTTGTCAGAACTAACTATAAATAGTCATTTCCAAGAAGAGATTTCAAAATCAAATTTCTTAAATGGTCCTAACATGAACCTTCAAAAAGGAAACACTGGTTGGTATTCGAGGACCTCCGTACAAATTGTTGATAACTATGTCACAGAAAGAAACGATAAAATGGGCTCAAGGCAGTTCATCGAGGGCCGGCGCCACAAGACAGATTGCCGTGGTTCTCGAAGATGCAAAGGGCGTTTACTTGTGAAAAACATAGAAGTTAAATGGCTGATGTGTGGCGGTTCTGACTGGCACAAATTAGGACAATATGGGGATATCTTTGGAAGGGATGGAACTGTATGTCTAGAGCTTGTGCTATCTAACATGAATATTCAGCATGATATCTTTCCTGATGGGGACATATGCGCGTCAAAACTGTGTGTTTCTGTTCAAGATTTTCACCTTTATGACCAGAGTAAAAATGCACCTTGGAAACTGGTATCAGTTCGAGTGTCTTTTCAAGTTATTGTGGTATTGGTTTTCTGAAGTTCATTTTTAGTTAGTGATAATTCCTTTTTCTGATCTACGAGGTGCTTGGCTACTATTCTTCCAAGGAACGCCCTCGAGAATCTTTTTCCAAAGCGTTCAAGCTTGAGTTGGATGCTGTCAGACCAGATCCCACTACTCCTCTTGAGGAGTACAGGTATGCATTTTTTTGCTTAATGTCTCAAAAATTGACTTTCAAAGAAGGGAAGAAAAAAGTTTCAAAGATTCTTAAAATTAATCCTGGTTATGCACTTGGATTTCATACAGAGACTTCTTATTAAATATTCAATTTAGTGAAATTTTGGGAAGTTGAATTGTGAGACTATGTCCTGATCAAGTACTGGTCTTGGAGAATAGGGTGTTGTTGTAGAGCGCTGCCTGTGTCAAATTCTGAAAAGTTATGACGCTAATGTTTTTGTTTTTGTTTTTGAATATTTTATGCCATCTTAATGCTGAACGCATAAAAATATAGTCAAAATGCTGGTTTTTTTACTCTCAATTTGCTTGGTCAGGGTGGCTTATTTATTAGGTTATTTGGCATGGGAGGTTTGTGATTATTATGTGCATAATATTACGAGGTTAAGAGCTGATTAATTTTGCTAAAGCACTGCTTACAAAAATGCTAGAATTTCAAATGGATCATGTCCTGATGAACGTTACTGAAACTCTTGATTGCCTACTGAATTCTTGGCTTCCTCAACTTTGAGGTTTAAGCTGCATAGATATGTGACAGTTATTTAGTATTTTTTTCACACATCCTCCACTCTTACCATATATAACTGCTACGTCACCCTAAGTACCATACCCGGTATGAATTTTATGTACAAGAGGTCAAGACATACAATGTACCCTAACCAGTGAAGAGTCTTTTGTCTGTGTGTTATTTAATTATATTGTTTCTATCTGCTAGTTGGGTTTTGCTGCAGGCTGTTCCTGTCCCTTTGCTTACGTTTTGTCTGAGTACAACAACTCTAACAAATAGTTGTTTGCAGGTTACGAATAGCTATCCTTCCTATGTTATTGTATCTTCACCAGAGCCAGCTTGATTTTCTTGTTGCCTTCTTCGGGGGTAAGTCTTCCCCAGTTGAGCAGCAAGGTGATCCACAAGATTCCGGTTCATCAGACCTGAGCTCTTGTAGAGATAATAAGTTGAAAGGCATTGGCATTGCTGAGGAGGCTCTGCTTCCTTTTTTTCAGGCAAGTGTTTCCGTATCATGTTTTCTTATATCCAAACTACTTGACCGCTTGTATTTTGTAATCAGAAAGTCTTGTCTGAGACCATTTATTTTTAAGTTAAACTTTGACGGTTTTAAATTGGTCACTTTAAAAAAAAAAATGCTGATAAAAAGTGACCAGTTCAACTCCATTCGTGATTAAGTCTAATTTTAAGTCAAAATTAGACCGTCTCTTTTAATAATTTGTTCTTTGTAATTTACTAAATTCGAATATGATGCGTGTAAATGTGTAATTATCTCCAAATAGTATATAGGGATCCAAGCTTTAGATATATGGAAATTAATGGCACATTAAATGGCAGCACCTGAATGTTGTAGGGACTCAGAGAGTTAGGTTGTGAATGATCCATGAGGGAGTTCCCTATCTTATATTATCTTCCAATAGTATTTGCCTATTTGGGATCCAAGCTCATGCATTTGAGGCTTCAGAGGTTTAACTTTACTAATGAGGGATATGTGTTATAGGAATAAGAGTATGCTAGACTAGCTGTGTTCTGGTGTATTTGGGGTGAGCAAAACTCCTGGATATTTTCGGGGCTAGCTCATCCGTGAAAGTTTCTTTGGGAGAGAGTATCTTTCTAGCTTCTCTTTGGTGTAAGGCCGTTGTGCCTCCGACGGAGTTCCAATACTTATTTACGGAAGGAATTGGACCCATTTTTAACTTCTTTTTTTTTAGGAGGATTCCTTGTTAACGGTACATATTCTTAATTCATATCCTGATTCTCAATTGTATTTATAGTCTAAACATGCCTTGGAGAATAATGATACCATCTAATATACTAATATAATTAGAAGGATTACTTACTTTGCTAATAATAATAAAGCTCTGATAATAATAAAGCTCATTTTCTAACAGTTACTATCCTATCAAAACACCTACGAAAATAATAAAACATTTTTAATACCTGCGAAAATAATAAAACATTCCAAAAAATTACAGAGATTGTAAAAATAGTAAGATAATGGAGACACAAATGTTGGAGGCGGTCCTGAATGATGCAGGACCTGGCCTTGTAATTGATAGATGTCTGAACAGTATGTGTCGAACGATCGCCTAGAATCACTCTTTACGCTAGAATCTACTATACTGGAAGTGATGCAGGGCTGGTATGATAGGATCTCCAAATGCCGACTCCACGAGAACTATGTTGGCATTAAGTATTTTATAGTTTCTTTGTTGTCGGAACGTGGTAGCTTCTAGTATAACTTTCTGTTGAATTGTAGGCATTTTTTTGTGAGTTTAATTTATTTTATGGTGTTGCAGAAGTTTGACATATGGCCTACTGTTGTTCGTGTTGACTACCGCCCTAGCCGTGTTGACCTTGCGGCATTAAGCGGGGGAAAGTATGTGGAGCTTGTAAACCTGGTTCCATGGAAGGTAAACAACTGTTGAGTTTATTTTGCTGATATTGTTACATGGACTCTGCAAATAAGATCTGTTGTCCTTATATATTTTTCTTGCTTGATTTTGTAATCCTCGTGTGTGTGTTTTGATGAATAGGTTTTTTTCCCCTTTTTCTTAAAAGATGATATAGAAATACAATCAGAGGACTAGTAGGCTTCTAAAGACAGTTAAGGAATCTGATCAAAGAGCTTAACTCAAGACCACTAACCTCCTAAGACCACTAACCTCATAGTTATTGCTGTCATTAATTACGGTATCTTGGTATGTAGTACAACAGAGAAATTTATATCTGAGTCAAACTGGCAATATACACTCTGGATAAAAAATACAAAGAAAATTAACTTGCAGAAAAAAATGCAACTCTAGGGCAGTAATTTAGGACAGACTAGAGAAACACAAGTTACCTGATTTTTGGGTGTAAAATGATAGGGAAGCCTATTTTAGCTTGAAACCATGGGCACAAATATTTATAGCACAAGATGATGCCTATGGTGTTAAGCAAAACTAAGCAAAATAATACTGGGTATGGGGTTGGATTGGTGTAACTTAGTTAGCTTGAAACCATGGACCTTAAGATCTTTCTAGCAACATAATGTTAGAGAGGAAACCCTGGTCAGGGTTGAAATTTAGTTGTGTTTATGGATTAAATAGCAACTTCATCAGTCGGCGTGGACCTAGAACTGCTTTATATTAGAATGTCTGTTTCATGTTGGAAACGTAATGAGTGGGCCCATCTTTTACTCCATTGTGAGCCTGCACACTCTTTTGTATTTCAAGAGTAACAGTGGGTGTGTGCTGGTGGAACTCACGATTAATCCAGGGAACTTCTTGTTCATTGTAGTATGTGTGGGGCTTGGTTTTCGTGGCTTCTTTATGTGCGAAGGCTTTAGGTACCTTCTAGGTTTTTCCCAATATCTATACAATATTGTTAAAACCCGTCGCCACGTCATCTTTCACAACATCGCGCCACGTCATCTTGTCTATTAATTACAAGTTTTCCTCTCTCCAAAATTATTAAAACCAATAAATGTCAATTGAATATAACATTATGATAATAATCACACCAATGCAAAAAAAAAAAAAAAAAAACGTTTACATAACGTACTTTGAGTGTATTGCCATCAATGTTTCATATTTTCCGACTTTAAAACTTTAAGCATGGAAAAACAAGCAACATAACATAAATAAAAATATTTTTCCACAATTTATTTTACATCAAATGATTATAGATATATTTATATATGCTCAATTATTACATAAATTTAAATTAGATAAACTTTGTCATCTAAAAACATCTTATGCACTTGACTATGTTGAAATAAATAATTCGAATCCGCCAATTATATCCATATTATAAACTCTACCGTCAAATAATATAGGATAGTCACGATTTCCCGGGCATTGCCGGGTCCAAAAACTAGTGCCTATTACAAAGGAATAGGTCTTATTTGTAACTATTTTGCTAGGAAGAGTCCTTGTCCTTTTTTTGGTTATGATTGCAATTAATATATCCTTTTTTATGAAAATAAAACAGCGGGTGTGTGCTGGTTCTTTACTGGCTTTTCTACAAATGTAATTTGTGGGTTTAAGTAGTAGTACAGATTAAAGAATGCAAGCTGCTTTGGATGTGTGCAATTGTAACCTTCTTGTAGTGTATTTAGGATAGTTTCATTCTTCAGTTTTGTCTGGGGACCAGCAGCATATTTGGCTTCATTGTGGGCTGAAGGGGTGGGTGCTTTTAAGGGGATCTTAAAATACCTATGTGTATAATTAATGGGCCTACTTGTAATCTTGAAGCTAAGAGGCCTCCTTGTTAATGTTCCACCAAGCAACTTCTAATGACCTTGCCTTGTACCTCTAAAGCATTAGTTTAACAGTATGATAATAATAATGAGTGGGAGCCTATCTTGGCTCCCCTCTAACTTATTGTAAATGTTTCCGTGTTGATATATAACAATAATAATTACAATATCAAAATAATAATAATAATAATAATAATAATAATAATGATGGTGATTAGTAGGGCGTGTGCGTAGGTTGGGATAAAGACAAGAAGCTGTTACGAAAGCGTGCTATGGAAGTGTGTTCTTCTTCTTTTGTGTATATGGTTAGAGAGGGATTCCCGCATTCACAGAAAACGTCATTTTTTCAGAGTATATATGCCGGTGGGAGGCTTCAAAGGGGTTTTCTATTACTCTTATTGGAAGACATTGGGCTATTTTGTAATTATTTTGCTTTAGGAGGATTTCTTCTCCCTTCTTGTCTTGTGGTTGTACTCTTTGTCTCTTCATCAATGATATTACCATTTTACCAAAAAAAAAAAAAAAAGAAAAGAAAAAAACTAGTGGACATACACAAAACAAAAGTAATGCTCGCAACACTAAAACATTATTGATGGAAAAAATTACACCGTACTAGTGAAAGAACCAAAAGATGCTACTCCCTCTGGTTCAGAATAAACTTCATAGTTGCTTTTTGGACACTATTTATAAGTAAAGATTGAACTTAGATTTCTTTACAACATATAAGAAAAAATACAGTCATGTGTGGGATCTTGTTTAGTTTGTCTTAATGAGTAGATTAAGAATATCAAATTTTTATAATTTTTACTAACATATAACTAGAGATATATGCACATTGGCAAACGTGAAAAAGCAAGTATGAAATTTAATATGAACCAGAGGGAGTATATGCCTATCATGGACCATGTCATCCATAGATACTTTGGATCGTGCCTCATTTCACCCCAATTTTTCTTGGGCTACCTCTTCTTTTCTGGTGTTCCTCGAACGGCTCCTTACTGGGGCGTCTTTTGATAGGCGTGAACCACCTAACTCCGTGTTTGGCAATTTGTCCTCAATGCATATAAATTCGACCTTATTATTACTTTGTTCTTGAAAGAAATATATAAATGAAAAAACATAAATTTTTTCTTACAAAGTTGCTAGATCTCTAGGTTTTTTCTTGGCAATAAACTAAAAATTATATAAGGGAGGTGGTAAGTGTAATTGTGTATCATTTACTTTTGTATCTTATCATTTTGGTCACGTGGTATAAAATTCAGGTGATTCTTGAAATTTCAAACAATTATTTGTATTGTTAGAGCAATCTCAAATTGAATCCCTAATGTAGGGAATTGAGCTGAAGCTGAAACATGTTCAAGCAGCTGGTGTTTATGGCTGGGCTAATGTTTGTGAAACAATAGTTGGGGATTGGCTAGAAGATATTTCTCAAAATCAGGTATGAATGCCATTGTTGATTCAATATATAATCATAGTACAATCTCAGAATTTCAATGCATATTCTTGAGCCTTCTACGGCAACTCATTAACTTTCTTTTTCTTAATTGTAGATTCATAAGCTATTACAAGGTCTTCCTACCATTTCATCATTTGTCGCCGTTGGCTCTGGGGCTGCAAAGTTGGTCTCTTTGCCAGTGAAAAGTTATAGGAAGGATTCCAGATTAGTTAAGGGTTTACAAAGAGGTAGCTAGCTTTCTGATCCCACTTTATCCTTATCCTATTCTATTTAAACTCTTCCAATCCTCAAAATCTTATGGTTTCTCCTGTTTTTTGAGTCCGCCAATTTTGTGTTCTGATGATTTATTGACAACTTACAGCTGTATGACGTTGCTGTTTCTGTTCTGACCCCCACATAGATCCAAATTTTAGAAACATTAATATTCTTTGCAACTTGTTCATTATTAAAATTTATAAGGAAGAAGAAAGGAGCACTGAGTAATAATATGTATTACTTGCATTGATGTTGCTTAAGTTTCGCTTTTATATTATGAATATATGAGAAAATAAGTTAAAGAAGTTGTTAAAACAGAGGATCCCTCCACACTCTGGCTACCTGGGGTTATTAGTACCATGCTACCGTTTTTGAATTGACAAGGCTGGAAAAAGTTTTAGATTTTACTTGACTTTTATGAGTAAGATCACAATGGTTGTGCTTGAGAGCTCAATAGTCTAAATTCTCATATGAAACCTTTTATCATATATCGAGTATTATACTTAATAGATTACTCTTTGATTAACGGAGACTGTTTCATTTGGTGTTTCAGGTACCATAGCATTCCTTAGGAGCATCTCAGTTGAAGCTCTTGGACTTGGAGTGCATTTGGCAGCTGGGGCTCATGATATTCTGCTTCATGCAGAGTGCATACTTACGCGCATTCAGCCTTCTGTACCTCGACCTTCTAAAAGAAAACTGAAGATTAATGTTGGATCTGATCAGCCACAAGATGCTCAACATGGTTTTCAACAGGTCAATATTTTCACACTTGCTTCCAGCTTAATTGTTCAATATGTTGCTTGTCTGCCTGTTAGTGATTGCGAGTCTGGTCCCTGATACCGATTGAAGTTAACCAGTTACTGCCAATTTTGCAATGTTTTTAATTTTCTCTCTGTATTGGTCTAGAAGAATGACAATTTAACAGAATACTTGTATTAGTAAGTTTTCAATTGATGTATGCCAATACTGTTGGGAAAGTCGAAGGAGAAACGAAAAGGATGGAGTCATCTTAGTGACCTCAAAAAGCCAAAATACAGATTTGGTGCGTCTTTATTGAGATAGATGGTTTATATCAGTTATCATCTATTATTATTTAACAAAAATGCATCTATGTGGGTTGCATCAAAGGTTTTATTTCCCCCTTGGTTTATATTCTTTTACCATATGCATGGGCTACAACCTACAAACCGCTGAAATGCTGTGAGCATTAATTACCTTCTGTTGTTTCGAAGTTCAAAGGCTACTCTTGGAATGATGGCAACATTTGACCAAGATAGTAGGATTGTGTGATGCTTATCTTGAGCTCATGTATCAATCGGTGGCATTTTGCTGGATGTTTTATGAAAAAAGTAGATTTGCTCATAATATGATTTTCCCTTGTTGCTGTCTCTAGTAAAATCTCTATATAACATGTGTTTCTTTGCAACATAACTACAGAATGCTAGATCAACCTATGTTTCTATAGGACAAAAGGATTTATATGTTGTTGTTTTTTAGGCTTATGAGAGTCTTAGTGATGGATTTGGGAAGACTGCCTCCACACTTATTCGTACGCCCATGAAAGCATATCAACGTGGTGGTAGTGCTGGTTCTGCGATTGCAACAGCTGTCAGAGGAGCTCCTGCTGCTGCCATAGCTCCTGCTTCTGCTGCTGCACAAGCTCTACACTGTGCCCTTGTTGGCGTCAGAAACAGGTCAAATCAATTCTCCATTTGTTAGTTCACTTTAACCATTATTGGTAATTCTCTTATACTTGGCGATGCTTTATGCCTTAATGGTCTGATTGATTGATGCATTTGCAGCCTTGATCCAGAACGTAAGGAGGAATCCATGAACAAGTATTTGGGACAGTCTCACTCCTGCAAGCGTAACTGAACCTACTGCTGTATATTTCGCAAGTGGGTGCTTTTCGGCATGGGGATTCCGTGTTTTCGACCAGGCTTAGTCTTTAAGGTTCTAACCCTTATAGCATCAGACATCGGCTGCCCAGAGTCCTGGATAAACTACGGAAACTTCTTTGGACCTTCGTGCACTTCTTTAGCCATGTGAGTTTAGAATTGACCTGTTCGTTGGTTTTCTTAGCTATTGTCATCCTACAGTTTTGGACTTTAAAATGCCGAAAGTGTGTAATTTGCTTTCCATTATGCAGCTTCAATTGAGATCAATTGTCCCAAAATTGTGTCTCATCTCATGTCTCACCGCTAAAACTTTTTTTTTAGTTCTTCACTCGTCAAATTGTTTTGGTTTGGGGTCTCCGTCTTGTGCACGTCTTTGCTTTCTATTGAAATCATGGAGTATTTGCAGCATATGTTCAAGGACATGTTTATGACGATGTTTTGGTTGCTGATGGATGACTTTTCTTCAGGTGCAGGCTTTGCGTGTATTACGTGGAGAAGCACAAGTCATGGAGATACTGTACAAACTGTAAATAGTTTACCAAGTATATACGCATATGAGCCTTGTATAGAGTTCGCTGTAATATCCGCTTTTCTCTTACATATTCTTTAGCAGCTTCATTCTTCAATTCCTCAATGTTGCTTGTAACTATTGTAAATAGGCTGCTTAATGTATTGAGCATTCGGGTCTGTATATATTGATTGATCCTCTCGGTTAGGTCAGGTTGACCTTATCTGATCCCTATGTTTTCTGGTACAGATTTTCTCACTTGTACAGATACTTTCTTTGATCTAGAATCTCTCAAAATATATTGGTTAAAGTTTTACTTTATAAAAAGTACTTCTCAACACAAATGGAATTGTACATTTCCAACGATTTGTGTACAAAAATGGAATAGTGGTCGAGGATGGTCTTAAAGGAGGAATGGGAGGAGGGAGGGAATAGGGAATTTGGAAAGAAGGAAAAGGAGAGGGATTTGTGTGCATGTGTTTGGGAATGAGGGTTGTGTACAAAAATTTCGTTAATTTTGTTAATAAAAGACTAAACTTTGGAAAGATGCACACAAATCTGACGAAATAGGAACTCCGTAGCCCCGTGCTTGTAGAGACTCAGTCGTCAATGAAAAGATACAATTTTTTTTTTTTTTTGAATAAAATGAAAAGATATAATTAAACATTATGCTAATAAGTTCCTAAATGACCAAAGTACAACTGGTGAATTGTGTAGCCTCTTGTGAATCAAATAAGACAAACACTCTCAACATCACCGTAGGAAAGGAGAACATCAGACATGCGGACAAGCTGTAGCTAATTCAAGTGCCAATATCCTAATAAGTCCTATCTATTGCTTCCAGAATGTTTTCACTTCAAGCAAGACAGAGCAGAAATAGGAAAATATCCTGAAGAACACATTAACAACAATACATGAGTAAAGAACTAAAAAGAAACACGCAAAAGGTTCTACCCTGCAGGAACAGTATAGCACAATCACAGATGACTGGCGTGAAAGACAATATTCACAGAGTTATTGCTTGCCAGATATGCTAAAAGAGGTTACTTTCATGGGGGTTGCCACCACGAGAGGAGCTTCAGGGGAATCACCAACAGCAAACTTCTCATGCATGAAGCGGCTGTCCACAATAGATTCGTCCTTCAACACAATCTTGTAACAATAGCAGCTCTTCAGGCCTTGTTGATTCCGGTAGCAGTCATGGGCACTGTTCTTCACTTGTTCGAAGTTCCATATCACACTGAATTTTCCCACTGTCACAACTATGTGCCGTTCTTGTTTCCCATCCTCTGTGACCTAGAAATCCAAAAAAGTTTAACATAAGACAACATTCCATTATCAAGTTTTGACCTTCTTCTTCCCTTTCCTTACTCTCATTGGAATCCTCAAACGATGCAGAATAAAGATGGAATGAAATACCTCAAAAGAGTAGGTAGAATTATAAGGCCACACATATATAGACAGAAAGTTCCCTAGGTCAGCTAAACATCTTTCAATAACAAAATTCATCTAAATACGTATCAAGGAGCTCCAACCTACAGTTTGAATAATCCATCAACAAATAAAATATACTCCAGCTGTCCAGCTAATTAAAATTCCTATATCAGTCTTTATCCATATTAGTTCTTTGAACAAGCACTAAGCAGTACAGCCCCAGCTGTACCTAAAATACAGTGCAAATCCTTGCACAGATCCATGACCGGTAGAAGAGACCAAGCTGAACCTAGAGCACAAAGGATATAATGATGGGTTTCAGCCTACCCTCGTATCCTTTTCTCAGTATTAGTAGCTAACTTCAAATATGTTCTTTAAAACAATTGCCTACTATTCCTTCCCGGCTTCCCGCAGATCCTCATTGATACAGGTAGCACACCTCGGCAACTATTCTACTCGGACTCTTTCAGAGTACTGGACTCCTTAGAAATAACATGGTACAGCAAACATTTCCAGGTTGTTCTTTTGTTATTCAAGGTTCAATAACCAGTTAAGGATTCCCAATTGAGGTGTCGGATATGGTATCCAACATAGGTAAGCTAGGTAGATGAAGGATCCGAGCAACAGAGCTCGGCAGCAACCCCCCCCCCCCCCCCCCCTCCTCCCCAATCTGAGCTACTTCTAATCTCACGACAATGATTATTAAAGGCAAGCAACAGCTTGCCACAAATTCAACACTGTGTCAGGTCCGACTGTGTGAGACAGCAGCTATTGCCAAAAATACTTCAATAACGGAAGACATATGAACAATACAAGCCTCACTTGAACGGTAAACAGCTACTCAAAAAAGGCAGAATTGTCAAAGAATTTGGCTACAGTCAGCCTAATTCATCGCTTGCAAACATCAAATCTTTATGAAGCAATCCAGAAACAAGTTGTAGAGTATTTCTACCACAAGCACAGCACATAAGTAGCCAATAAAGTAGTCATGAAAATGCACAAATTATCCGAGAATAAAAGCAAATGGAGGAAGCAAAGACAGGCTTACCCATGAGAATTGACCGCTGTGGAATTTGTTGTTTGCACCAGCCAAATGGACATCAAGAGGAGTTAACTTGAGGAGCCTAGGAGCAGAGATTCTATTACCCATACGACCGGCGAATCCTGTCTTGGTCTTACCATCTTTGTCAGAGAACAAGGTACAGATGAGAATCAAATAGGTATCAGTGGTACCCAAAACCCACTTGCCATCATAGGTAACATCTACATGGGTGATCGGGGAACCGAGGCCAGGGAAAGCAGTCTTAGCTTGTCTCATGGAAGTCTTGGAGTAAAGCCTAATCTTGCCATCAAGGGAGCCAACAACGATAGAACCATCGCCAGTGGAGGCGAAACACTGAAAGTTGGTGCCCCTAGAAAACTGATGGCCCTGGTTCCAGTGGAGGACAGGGGAGTCGGCAGAGGCAATGTTGTTGACCAAGCCCCTTCGATCACGCATATCCCATTGGCAGAGCCTGTTGTCATCGAGACCCAAAAAGGTGGAGCCGGAGGGGTCGAGCTGAGCCCCTTTGGTGTCATTGGTGATGTCTTTCATGGAAATATCAGTACCGTCCTTCTCGAACTTCCATTGGGTGACAATCTTGCCAGTCTCAATATCAAGCTGGTGAAGGCCAGAGGAATGGGGCTTGCCCTCCATCACGGGACTCATGAGCATCATGTTGGTTTCTCCTCTCATAAGAATGGCTTTCTTAGGGGTGGAGGAAGCCGTGGGGGTGCCGCTGCGATCGAATTTGACACAGACACCCTTGCCGTGAATACCGTGCCTGAAGTTCTTGACGACCTGGATACCATCATTACCCACAAGGAAACTGTTATCAAGGGCGCCCAAAGCCAAGCTCTGAATGCCAGTGTTGGCAGCCTCCTCGAACTCTTCGAGCAAGTCGTCTCGATTCCGATTCCGATTCCTGTTCAGGGAAGACGGGGTCTTGAAGGGCTCCTGATGGTCGTCATCAGGGGCGTCCCACATGGTGTCGTCGGCAGCCTCGGGATTCATCCAGCCAATGAAGTCCTTGCCGTAGACTTTGAGCTTGTTGTCATCAGTAGGCTTGAGGCCGTAGACATTCTCGAAGAGGCAGGCCTGGAAGTCAGAAATGAAACGGCGGTAAGCCTCGTCGTCGGGGAATTTCAAGGCCCAGACCCCGTTGGAGACGAAGTCAACACGGCGCTGGTCGGCGAACATCTTGAGTTGCAAATCGGAGGAAACCCTAGCCTTGATCTTGGAGGAGGATCCGACCCGCAGAAGCCAGTGAGAATCCCGGGCTTCGTCGTCGTGGTCGTCAGACTTGAGGAAGGAGCAGGAGGTGGCTTTCTCGGAGAGGACCCATTTGGCGTTGGGGGTATTGCCGCCGATGTGAAGGTAGAGCCTGAGAGAAGTGGACTTGGAGTTGGTGGACTTGGAGTTGGAAGGAGTAGCAGTGGACTTGGAAGCGGGAGTGGAGTACTTGAGCTTCAGAGCCTGGAGCCTCGATTCCACGTCATCCAGACCCGCGGCAGAGGATGGAGTATGTTGCCCTGCGTCTCCACTCTGCTCCTCCGACGTGGCATACCCCTCCGACTCCGACTCCGACTCCGACTCCGACTCGGACAGCTCCAACCCCTCGCGACTCTGAGCTCCTCCCATTGACAACCCCTTCTCTCCTCTTTGGAACTGTCAATTCAAAATGAGTGAATCATAACTCTAATTACACAAACAAATTATTAAACATCAAAGCAAAACCCTAGAAATCGTACCTTTAAGCCAAGCTGCCCCTTTTCTTCTCTTCGGAATACTACAGTATATCTTTACAACTTAACTTAACTTCTCTTTGTGTTTTTGAATTTTGAATGAAAACCAGAAAATGAAAGTGGGCCAAACACACACAAGGGCACAAGGGGTTTTATTCTACTCACTATCAAGTACTTCATCAACCTTGTTGCGTTAATCCCACGTCGTTTACCCTTCGCCCTTAAGTTTTCTCCTCGTACTCAACTCAATAAACTATGGGAAATTTCCGTTAGTACCCTCAGCTTTTGCAAATTCTACCTTGTATCCAAACTTGAAAATGATTTTCAGTCATTATCCCTTACGTTTCAAAATATTGTAAGAAAACTTCTATTTGTCAAGTTTTATCAAAATTAAGAAATAAATTGATTTTTTAAGCTTTGAAGCAATAGTATATAAAAATCAAACATAACAAACAACACAAATATATTTATTTCCTTTTCTTTTCAACATATTATAATTAAACCTATTAACGGTAAAACTAACACAAATAATATTTTTTTATAATAAATATTGTTCGGTTTCGATTCCGTAAATTCAAAAACTGACAACAATTGAAAACAGTTCCAAAAATTAGCAATCATAACCATAAACAATGCGTCAAGTTCCAGTTCCATAACATTTGCGTTCGTATCGGTTTCATATACATAGTAACTAATGCTCGAACTTTAATGTTCACTCCTAGATGGAAAATTTATATAACTCACTAAGTTTATGAAAGGAGAAATGAGATAATTAATCAAGGATTACACAAATGATTTGTTTTACAGACAAAAATCATTAGATTCATTGTCCCATCCTGTTTAATAATAAAACTTGATAAAAAAAAGGTTTTTGCAAGCCTAAAATGCTTTTAGAACCTAAGGGGTAGATACTGGAAACCATTTCCAAATTTGGGGACGAACTAGAATTTAGCGAAACCTAAGGGGTTTATTGCAAGCCTAAAATGCTTAAACCATCAACAGAAATTATCGTGAAGATTTCAGACTTACTTCCATTTCCCACTGTTTCATGTTGTTTTACATCCTCCAATAGACAATCACATATGATGGCAACCCATGACCAGATTATCTACTGGTGACTAAAGAGAAAAAGTTCTGCGAAACAATGATTAGAGTATAAACGCCAAGGCACATATGAAAACAAGAAAGTTGGAAGAGAAGAAAAAGGAGAAGACCCCCCATCCAGCTGATATAAGAATTGTACCTCGTCTTACACATACCACAGTACCACACCTACAGTACAGTCAAAGTAACAAGAGACTAATATTTAACGGGTTTAAGAGCAACAAAAAAAATGGGCTTCAATATCTATAACATCCAATGTGTGTCTGTCATAATTCACCGCACAGATAACCAAGGCCCACGCACGCCAACCTTATAGACCACCAACCGAAGTACAGCACCCGCGAAGACGAATGGAAACGAAGGGAGTTTCTGCTCTTCACAATATCTGATTCTTAGTAGCCCGTAAGGTCAAGTGCGATGCTCCAAAAAGAAATAGTTAATACAAGAACATCTGCTATAATCAAGTATATCTGCTTCATGTCCCACCATTAGCATCTGGAGACCAGATCAAGATAATTTCAATGTGTGCAACAATTTCATACATGCTTCATATGCACCTGGTTCGATCAGTTGGAAACAAAATCTTCCACCTATTCATCATCCTCTGAATCTGCAGTAGGAAAGGGAACATTTAACCGAGAGAGACAGAAAAAAGTTGGGGGGGGAGAAGAGAGAGTAAAATTGCCTTCAGACACTGCAGTACAACATTTGATGTCCAATGGAACATCCAGCTGTTCAAAGCTAAAGAACATGCTTCTCAAAGAAGTTACTTGATGGTAAACGGACGGGGGAGAACAATAGAGAAGGAAATCAACAAAGTTGAATTACCGGATCTTATGTCTTCTCCAACTTTTCCCTTATTTTTCAGCTGCCGTATAATCATTGAACAGATCAGAATCCACCAGTACACATGGAAGACGAGCAACATCAACAACATGGTGTTAAAGACATAGTACAGGGATCTCGGATAGGGCTCCGAAAGCTTCAAATAATCACGCATATGATAGCTGCGATGATCAGGTGAAAGATTAGCAAAATGACAACACTTCAATCAAAGCACTGAGGCCAAATCAATCGAAAAGTAGAGAACATACCTGGAAGCCTTTATGACCCAAAAGGGAAAGAAAATTAGCCGTAGTATGAGCCATGAAACAGCGAATAAACCAAAGAATACACTTGCTGCAAGCTCTTTCTCGGAATATTTAAAAACTTTAGCAGCTTCCATGAACACATCACTGGCATCATGTAAAGCTAAGACAATAGAACCAATCCTGAAAAACCTGAAACAAAATAAGAGGCGATTAAATATTTCCTACATGGGCTATATGATTCTCAAACCAAAACAAGACCCCATAACTTCTGAGATCAAACCAACAACAGCTGTGTTCCTATGCAGAAGGTGTGAACATATCACAAATAGATCAAAGTGCAATATGCCACGGACATGTCAAATGATAACACAGACATGCCAAATAAATATCAACCCAAAACCACTGATTAAGCTAAACTAGCTCTTTTCTACTACCCGCTACCCAAAGTTCAACTACCCACTACCACAAATCACTACCCACATAAATCCTCCGCACATCCACGCCATGTGACTGGTGCTTTAAGTTTCAGCAAATGGACATCACTGATAAATGCAGCCAAAAACAGAAACATGTGACATTGAAAAAATTGTGAAGAAACGGAAAGCACAGCATCCAAAGGAGTGATCAGAAACTGTCTCAGATCATGGATTCAATGTCTGCCACTTCATAACGTGCCCACATCATTCAAAAGTCAGAACTCAGAAGTCATAGGTGTGGCGTCCCAATATTACCTTAACTCCTGAAGATAAGCACCTCCCAAAAAGCTATATTCCCTGACTGACTGAATTAAGTACAAGAGCCTCAAATTTCCTAAGAAGAGTAACTCTTTCAAAATCTCCCCCCCCCCCTACTCTAAAAAAAAAAGAAAAAGCAGCCCCTAATCGAACTAAGCCGAATAGAAGCACGGTAAGAGACATAATCTTCCATTGTTCATACTAGAAAAAAAAAAAAAAAAAAAAACACAGTCTACAAAATTCCTCATACCTGACATTGGGCCACAGTTTACTGTACCTATTGTCCTCACTACCTAAAAAACATAGATCCAAATCCACATTGGGGTGGATGATATCTGCCACGTCAACATGGGAACCAAAAACGGTAGCTGCTGTTCAGTCGTCAATAACCTTATTCAACACTTCCTTGCAAATTTTCCACGTGCTATCCTTTGAGTCAAGTGCATCATACTTTGCCAAATGCCGATTGGATTATAGTTTGCCAATTGCCGATTGTCTCTAAACAATATACTAGTGGATTATAAATTGTTGATTGCCAATTGTCTTCTGTTATTCGAACTGACATGACCCATGCAGGAGCCCTTCTTTTTTTTCTGAACTTGAGAGCAAACACGCAAGGATAAGGACAACATGACTCACACCCAGGAGTCCACAGGCACAGATGTGACAATTAGTCATCGTGTCTTTCACCCCTTAAAAAAAGGAAGACAAAAGCCACCATAACAGACTACGTCAAAAACCAGATCAGAAATCTTCCGTTTGATATGGTAGGTCCCATCAAATGAGTTTAGACGGAAACAAAAAGGAGAAGATGCTTCCGAGTGGGGCAAGGGATTACGCCATAGTGCAAAGGGCCTAACAGGAATATATACCACCGCAAGGAACCACTGACCAGAGAATTACGAGATAAGCAGAAGCCTGGGAAGCCTTCCTGTGGAGAGAGAGAGAGCGCGGGGGGGGGGGGGGGGGGGAACGGAACTTATCTGGAACTTGCTCGAGGCTGGCTCGAGAAAATTCTTAACATAATCTTACTGACTTGATCAAAAAAAAGATATCGGTCACTCTTTTGAAGTCAGTTGCCTGAGTTGACAGCGTAAGTTTCATCCATTACCTAATAATAGTTTGTCTCAATTTCTACGTCCTTCAATACTAGGCCAGCAAAATAGCTGCTGCCAGCGCTCAGATCAGGTGTTTCATGCCCCTCATGGACTCACCTCTCTCCAACCCCCCCCCCCCTTCTCTCCTTCCTCCAAAGAAAGAAGAGAAGATAACTACTACTAGAGATTGGCCAATACCTCTTCTTCATCAGCCCTTATCAGAAAATAACAAACAGCACTCGGAAAGCCATAGGAGTGTGGCTGAGGATAAACCTATACAATTAATCCTTTCCTTCCTTCCTTCGATAGACAAAGAACCCCATCTCATAAAGGACGCAATCAACAAGGTGTAATACACATCAGTAGGAAGTAAACATATAAGCAGATTAAAGGCAAATGTAAACGCACAATATGGTAAGGAGCAAAGGAATCAAGAGAACCCTAGGATCAACATGAGCAGCGAGATTTTCAGGAATATAAAACACATCAGACATTCAAAACAACAGACAAGAAGACCAGGAGTCCACCAATAATAGTTATAATACTTCAGCTAAAAAGCTGGCTCAAACAAGCACAACAGAAAGCTCCATGCACTCGGCATATTACTTTTATGGAATCTATTATGCTTCCCATGGAAACTATATATTTACTTGAACAGTTGGATTACGTCTACGAATGACTTAATAAAAAATAAGTGAGAAAACTGCAAGAAATACAAGGTTAAACCAATACCTCGTAATATATGAGTAGCCTATAAGAATAACTGTGATCACATGATGAGACATCATCACTGCAAAATCCTTCCTTCGAGTTTCCCAAGTAAGAAGTGCAGCTATGCTGTAGATGTAAAATCCACACTGGCACATGTAGAAAAGTTTCAAAGGAAACCTGCAATAAACAATGACAACAGATCAATCACCTCCTTGAAGAAAGACAGAAACAGGCCGGTTATTCTTTTTATCTGGGTTATTGTTGACTATGGAATAGAACTAGAGCTGTAAAAAGCGTAACATGAGCTTTGAACTTTTAAGGACCACCAAACCATTACTCCACCCTATCTACGAAAAAAAAAACTACATGTGTCTACAAAGAAACTAATATTCCACCCATGCCGGTCCATGATCAGCAACTGCTCGTGCTACTATTACCACGGGATAAAGATATATAATCCAAAAAGTATGTCAAGGTTCAGGTAGATGAAGCCTTTTTATAGCAAGATCATGATATTCTCGGCTTCATTGACAACAGCAAATAGGTTAATTCAAAGACTGGATGCAATAGGGAATAGCGCTACGGTGACAATCGGTCTACAGTAATGTCATTATATATGAGCAGAAATCTGTTCCAACAACCACTACAAGACAGATATTTGTTACAACATAAAAGAAAGAATATGTTACAACATAAGAGCCACTCCCCACTGGCATCTCCCCGATAAGTTGCTCGGTCCCAGAGGGGTTATATAAAGCATCCAATGAAGTTCAAGCTACTACACCAGTGACCCGGCTAGAAGACACATACGTTATTCATCTTAAGACCAAGAGCAGAATTTACGCTGGGAAAAGAACAAGTTGCAAATGGCAAGCAATTAGAAAGAAATAGGCAAAAATTTTGTAATTTGATTAGGGAACAACTTGCACATTTCCAGTGGAGGAAAGGACGTGGTAGGTAGTAATAATACTAAATCGCAACATATGAGCATATTTTACAATATCTGGAATATATCCTGAAGCAAAGGAAGTTGATGGAATGAAAAGAAGTACTGACTTAAGCTCTTGATCGGGCCATCCCCTAAAGTACTCCCTTGTATCTGTAAACCATGGTTGACGAAAAGTAATACGAAGAACAAAGGTCTCGACAGTGGCATAGTATGTCAACTTCCATAAGGACTCAGAGCACTTGATGATTTTGGCGTGCGTAGCCTCGTTAAACTTGAGAGGAGCAGCCCCCTTACTCAACAACCATATGGCCAGCCTCTGCAAATAAAGGTGTGATCAGAAACTCCGTTGGTTGACTAAAGAAAAAAGAAAAAGGAAATGAGGGTGACAGTGACAGATCCATGTGAGTTGATGGATTAGATTCGGATCTGTTGGTGTTGTTTTGGTAAACCTAACAATAATAATTTAGCAAACAGAAAAGAAGAAATCCGAGCATCTGGTTAGTTGGACAAGTAAAATTGCAGTCCATTAGGTAGCTCAGGGATAAGATAAGAGCAGTATGTATGTAGTGGTATGTAGCAAGAGCTAGAAGGAAGAGCATATAAAGGAGAATTGAAACCCTAGAAGAAAGCAGGCATGAGATATGATATACAGCCAATCAATGAATTAATTAATTAATAATCCAGTTCGTGATCAAGTAAGCAAGAGGTGGAATGTGAACTTACGCGGAAGACGAACTTATCGAAGAGGAATCTAGCAGCGACGAAGGAAAGGGCGAAAGCAAGAGCTATGATGATATCCCCAGCGTCAGATAGAGTCGCCGTCATCACGACTGTGTGGACTGGAGGAATCAATATATCTTTCTCTCTCTCTCTTCTTTAGTCTGCTAGAAATGAATAACATGCACCCTATTATGATTTGTAATATTATTTACACTGGCCGATCCATCCCTTTGATTTGCTGCCTTCCTTAGTCTGTGTGTGTGTGTGTGTGTGATTGTGTAATTGTGTGTGTCGTGTCAAAGATAGTCAGAAAGAAATATGAATGATCTAATCAATGGATTGGATGAATATTAGCTCTGCGTTTTATGGAGAAGTTGGTGAGACTTTGGGAGGAGACTCACTCGCTGGATGCCTGCTTCACTTGGAGGGCCACACCGCGCACGCCACATACCTTCTCCTAACACTCAGATCTCCTATCCCATTTCCTCTTTTCTTTTTCCCCCTTTTTATTTCTTTCTTTTACATACTCCACTACACGGCACACCACTACACTTTTTATCACTTTTTACTTCCAACCCCAAATTATTTTTAAACTAATACGAAAGGAAATACAATATTGTCTTAGACTTTTGCATAGTCTATATCTATTTTTTAACAAAACTTTAAAAAACAAAATCGTGTATTAAATTTGTCATTTAAGAATTTTATCTAAATATTCCGTATGTGGTTAGTAACAACTCAATATATCTGATGGGTCTTTAAACTTTATATAATTTGCAGGTTAGTAATGTGATTTTAGATGTATCTAGTGTGATTGGAACACGGGAATACATGGTCATAGACTTTGATCTTTACTAAAAAGTCATCCATCATGCAAAGAAAGGCTTGAACTTGAGCTTCAATGACCAAATATGACCTCCAGAAAAAATCGAACTATTGAGGGAGTGTTAAAATCTTAGTAAGTGTGTTTTATAAATGTTGTCTCCAAGTTCTGATCTCATTGAGTATACACGACGGTGGTGGTTTAGAGAAATAATTATAGAGGGAATGTTGTAGTAAAAGCATGAGGCTTGACAACAACCTATGATTTATGTGAAGATGATATGAATTTGGGCGTGCCTGTATAGCTTTGGTCGTAGTTGTTGGAGTGGCGCTATGTTAGGTAGCAATAGTAGTAAAGTTCTACCAACCTAGCGTATCATCAGTCTTAACACAATTCATTTGTATAATGAATTGTTTCCCTATAGTCCTTATATCCTCGCTTAAAACTAAAAGACGAACGCCTTGTTGATACGGTAGTGGATGCTATCTTCTATAAACTATCAAATCCATATATCATCTAGCGACGTGAGGTCCCAAAAATCGAGGGTGTCATAGTAATGGAGTAGGGTTATAGTGGTGACGAGTCGGTCTCGTTGTAACTCCAGTGTTGCCTAGTGTAGATGTAGCATTTTGGGTCTATCATCATCATCGCCTTCAGTATTGCACTACTCGTACTCCTTTAATAAAACATCCTACTTTAGGGAATGATGACCCATAAGCTGTAGATTTCGTTGTTTGATGTTGTGGTAATGTTTATTGCATGTAAGATGATATTGATGTTGTTGGAGTATACTCCACTGGTGGATAAGTTAGATGGTGAATAAGCTGTGACTTTAAACCTTTTTTTTAAGTAAGTGGTTCGTTAAGTATTTAAACAACAAGCACAAGTAGAAATGTGGTTACTGGCGTAGATATAAGAGAAAGGTGCTTAGTCTGATTCTTAAACTTGCAGTTCTTTGATCTCCCATGTCATCGTCTTTTTGCCACTTAGGATGTAAAATTAATCTCTTATCCTTTGCCTTATGTTAAGTAAAATGTGAGATGAAATACTTAGTGGATGGACAACATAAATGCTAAAAAGACGATTTATTTTTAGCTTAAAACCATATTTTGTCATAAATTAAGTTAAATTGATCATATTTTTTGGAGGAGATTTTGGGTGAGACGGTCTCACCAAAAACTATTGGTCAAACTAAATCTCGCCACCTTCACCCACCTTCATCTCCTTCTCCTACCTTCCTCGACCAACCCCACCACAACCCTCTACCCCATGGCTTTATGCCCCCCCCCCCCCCCCCCCCCCCCCCCCCC
>CAAKMY010098875.1:0-10675 GCA_901111285.1 Corrigiola litoralis | reverse complement strand
CTCCAGCTTCGCCCTTCTACTATTATCAAGTCTTCACACAGAGCGGTTCCCATTCAATCTATTTTAAGTATTCGACAATATTTACCGGAATATTTTGGCGCCGTCTGTGGCAAACCTTAGCGCACTCTGTGAAGTATGATGATAGTGGTCGACGAGAGTGGGGGCAGGAGAAGGTGGGAAATGAAATGATAAGAAAAGAGTGAGCAGAGAGTGAGAAAGGTGGCGAGGAGAAGTGGGGTAAAAAGAGGGAGACTTGAACAAGCAGATTTATAAAGGGGGGACCTTTTGCACCAAATTTTGTGCTCTTTTAGTAATTTTTACCTGAAATTTCCTTTTGTGGTTCATTATAGTTTCATCACAAAGGCCCAAAGTATAAGGTGAGTGTGAAGTTGTGTAATGTGTTCATTTTTTCCACAAAGGGGAAGGCCCATATGTCAAAAGATAGAGACAAGCCCAAAGTATAAAAGCTTAAGTTGTATTGGGAAATCACATTTATTCACCGGATGGTCACTGATTTGGCTGATGATTTCAAGTATTCTATTTATGAACTGATGACTTGTTTGATAAGTAATGGTGTCGAATTCGTGGGTGAAGTTTTGTGTTGATTTTCGTCAAGTTTATAACATATTTATGCGAATATATAAGCTAGAATGTGTTGTCTTGAGATTAAAATGATGTGTTAGTAGTGTGTTCATGTGTCATGTTAAGTTAAATTCTGAGAAATGAGGTGTTAGTCTGAAAAGTGAAATAAAGTGTGTAACATTTCTTGTTTTGTATGGCTTAAAATAAGTTTTTTTGGAAGGAAAGTAGCTTGGATTTATATTAAAATGAAATAATACAATCCAACAAACCAACCAAAGAGATCTCTTAAAAAAAGGAAACTAAAGCCCCTAAGAAAAGCAAGCCAACAAAACCAACCACTACAACCAACAGAGTGGAAACTACTCTACTACAAACTAAATTCTTCACACTATTTAGAATTTGCTCCTCATGCCTCCTCTGATCAGTGAAGGTACTTAGATTACGCTCATACCATATCTCATACACCATTGCAGTACAAGCACTCCTATACTTCCTTTTCCGAATGCTTTTACCCCCGATACACCTTGACAATGGCAGGGCTTTCCTCTTGAAGCCTAGCCAAACTTGAATCTGCTGCCATATATTATGAGAGAAAGGACAATTAAAGAAAAAATGGCGCATGTGCTCATTATCTGATTCACATAGTCTACACTTACTAGCTATTTGGAACTGCACTTCAGAAGATTAGCATCAGTAAGGAGGTAATACCGAGCAGCAAACAGAGCTATAATCCTGTATCTGGGGAAAATAGTATGATCTAGCAAGGTTTGAGAGGGAATTGAAATGAACCACCCCTTTAACTCTGAACAGATCATATACCTTGGATATGAGCAGTTAACCATTGAATGTCCAAGTTACTAGAACACTATGAGCTACAACAATTTCCTGAAAGTTACTCAAAAATTCATCCATGATCTTCAAGATATGCTTAACTGCAACCGAGTTATCCTGAGTGGTTGAGACAGACCAGAAAGATTCACCTTTCAAAGCATATACCATAATCCATCTAGACCATAGACTATTCTGATCATGCACCAACTTATGAAACCACTTCAACATCATAGCTTTATTCAACCCTAAGATATCCTTAATCCTCAAACCTCCTCCAGATTTATGTGTATAGAGAACACTCCATTTCACCATAGTAATTTTCCTACCATTATCAGTTATTCCCCAAAAGAAAATCCTGCAGATCTTATTAATTTTCTTCACAATCCCCACATGTAGCAAAAGAGCCCCACACCAGAAATTCTCCAGCCCGAATATGGTCGAATTAAGGAGTTGAGCTTTGCCTGCATATGACTAATATCTTGTAGACCAGTGAGCAACTTTATCATTAATCTTCTGAAGCAGAGTAAAATACATGCTATGAGTGAGTTTGCTAGCATTGACAAGAAGACCAAGATATCTAAAAGAAAAAAACCCCTCAGTGTATCCAGTGGCATCAAAAATCCTGGATTTTATATCACGAGATCGATACACCTCTAATAGAAATAGAGGTCTTTTTTGGATTTGCTTCAAGACCTTAATACTTTGCAAATTCATTCAAACAAGAGGAAAATGCAGATATAAAAGCAACAAAACCTTTGGAGAATATCATAAGATCATCAGCAAAGACAAGGTGAGAAAACTTAAAATCCTTGCATATATAATGATACTTGTAAGCTGATTTGTTTGGCAAAAATCTAAGCATTTTGGACAAAATCTTCATACTAAGTACAAACAGATAAGGAGAGATAGGGTCACCCTGTATCAACCCATACTTCCCAGGGAAATAACCATGAGCTTCTCCATTAACACTAACAGAGAATCTGTTACTTCTCAAGCAGACTTCAATCCAACTTGCAAATAAATCAGGCATGCCAAACATAACCTTACTGAAATTTGATAGTCTTAGCGGTAACAATAATGGGTTCATTCACAATTTAAAATAAATAATAAAGAGGTTATACTTGATTAGGAAGGACAAATTCAGGAATGTTACTAGGATACTCTAAATTCTTGTTATCTCTTCATCATAGTCTAATCTCTAGTGTTGCTTGATTACTTTCAAGAAATAATGATTACCCTTTCCCTGCATAATTTAGATTTTACTTATGAAACGAAGCCGACCAAATCCATATATTATTTGCCGAAAATGATTGCTAGCAAGTATATCTTGTTACAAAAAATACAAAATTGTTATTCCAGTACTCTCTAATTGCTTAACTACTTGTTGAGTACTATATATTAACATATATACATTGATGATAAATGTTTAGCATGTTGGAGATTTATGAGGATGGAAAAACTTCTTCTAAAATCGAGCTAAAATCCTATGATATACGAGATACCAATCAGGCAATTTTTTAGTTTTTAGTTACCTTATCAGTTTTCAACATATTTTGCCAAACATAACCTTACTAAAAGTTTTGAATTTTCTCGGCCTCAACGTACTGATCTCTCACACTCACATTTGGCAATTGGCAATTTGGAGTGATGAAAATGACAAAATATATTTTCTAACGAAGAGATATTGGTGTAAGATGATATGATGATATCACACAAGTCATTGATTTTGCATGTGTGTATTTACAAGCAGTTGGGACGGGTTGCTATATTCAATTTCTCGGGAGCTAAAAATCAGTAACATGTGCTCCATATATTTTAATGTTAGTTAACATTAAGATGTTAAGATATTACCAATTATCCACCGGCACGCCATAAGCATTATGTTTTGGCAAGCGAAAGGTTATGAGAGCCCTTACCCCGAATTGATCGAGTAGGCCTCTAAGACGAGATAATTACTCCTTGATCTTTTGTGGCTGATAGTTTATACTTTATAGGGGGCTAGTCGGCTAGATGTCTGTTGTCTGATAGAAGCCATAAAAGACAGAAAAGACCCTTGAGTTAAGGGCGGTAGCCTGTAGTACACGGTGTGCGTTAGCGGGTACGCCCTTGGCTGATCGATGTGTTATTGTTTGTAAGAGTAGCCATCGAGAGTAAGGTATTTCGGAAACTGTTCTTTTTCTTCCATATCATATCCTTTTGGGGTACCAAAGGCAACTTATGGGACTTGGATTTGTATGAGTAAAGAATTCGCTCACACACTACATGGAGATGACTCATATGTTGTATATATCATATATTGTGTTTGGGAGCAAATTTACGAAATATATTGTGGCTGGTAGAGGTTTAGTGCACTATGTCTGCTCATTATATCTCTATCTACTAACAGTCTAGACGATAAGAACGATGTTTAAGCATAACTATACACCCTAAGTATATTGTAGCACGTTAATAGTCATGACTTAATTTGCACATGATGAAGTTTAAGCCATAGTAAGCCTAGATCTGAAACCTATGGGTAAAAGAAGAAGAAGTAATAGAAAGAAAAAGAAGTAATAGAAAAAGTGGGTGGAAAATATCAAGACTCCAAGGAGACTTACGGCGGTAAAGTGATACTGTATGTCGCATGGGGGCTCTAGGCTTCTTCGCAACAATGTTATGAACTCATGATGAAGCGTTGAAGCTCTTCGTAGTTGAATGGTTAACGTTTTATTTACTGAAAGCTCTCTTATCCTTGATGGTGGGCAAGGTTGGACTGTTGGAGTACAAATAGCTAGTTGAATTAAGCAACTTATGTATATAGAATCATCCCATTTGGTAGTTGTCTTACCCCAACTTGCAAGAAAATGTTCGGTGAATAGATATAAGACAACAAGACTCAATGAATCAACCACTTTGATACCAACCCATGAGCCACACAAGAAAACATAGAAAAACAGAACTGATTCGTTTCAGTATTAAAATTTCACGTACATTCTTCCTTAGCAAAACTATATAAAGTCTAAAAATATTTAATCCAATCCATCTTTGACATTTAAGTTTCAAACTAACTCTATATGTTTTAAGTTGATTTTTAGTTTTTTCAACTTACTTATTGGTGCTAGTTTGCTATGGTATGAAAATGAAAGTAAATATGATAACAAAGTCTATGTGGTTGTTTGGTTTGTGTAGGATCCTGTAGCTATTTTCACTTTCCATGAATTTAATTCCTTTATTAATTTCATGGGATTTGCGTTAACATGTTTGGTTGAGATGTAGGAAATTCTAATTCATGGGAATTGTGAATGACCAAGGGGGGAGTGGGTAAGCAAATTCCTATATTTTGTGGGAATTTCACAACTTGCTATTTTTCAATTTATGGGAATTCTCAATTCCTATATGAATTGATGTCAACCAAACATATCATTGATGAGCAAGTCATTTGTCAGCAATTACCAAACCTCGATGTAATTTGATAAAGATTTTGGTGTCATAAATTTTTTTAACTTCTAGACAGCATGACAAACATTGATAGGTGAGTCAACGCGGAGCTCCCCGTCAAAGCCGCGTATCCTCCTTAGGATTAGTATTTAGTAGTAGTAAATTATAAAGGGAAGACTTGGTCCTTTCCTCGCGAGTGTAAGACTAGCTGATTATATAGAAGACAGTCCACCACCATTCACCGAATTAAACAGTGTACCTAAATCATTGAGACTCCTGTCAAACCCATACTCCATAGTATCCTTATATCTCATTCTTTATACACCTTTCTTTGATCTAGCACTAGTATAATCTCACATCATTATTCATTGTACTAGCATATATAGAGTGATATAGTCATAAGACAATCAGTAATACATATACTACGTGACTAAAGGAGGCCAAATAATACAAAAGTCATCTGCAATGACAACTGATGAGCAGCAAAAAGTAGCACAAGAAAACGGGAAAATAATGAAATCTCTAAGCAGGAAGAGGTCAGGGTTGCGCGGATCATTCAAGCTGCGAAGTCAGAGCTTGAATTCGCTACGTCTAAGGCGTGTGTTCGACTTGTTTGACAAGAATGGTGATGGCCTGCTCACACTAGATGAGATCAACCATGCACTAGTCCTCCTTGGCCTAGATGCCGAACCAATTGAGCTCCAATCAATAGTCACTTCATTCATAAGGCCAGGCAATGATGGACTCAACTACGACGACTTCAAGGCCCTGCACACGTCCTTAAACGACACTTTTTTCGACTGCGTTGATGACGACGAGCACCCTGAATCAGTTGACGAGGTTGAGTCACTGGATCAGGATATGGTGGAGTCTGATCTGACCGAAGCTTTCAAGGTGTTTGATGAGGATGGAGATGGGTTCATCTCGGCTAAGGAGCTGAAGCAGGTGCTGTGCAAGCTGGGTTTGCCAGAAGCTCAACAAGAGCTTCAGCATATTCAGGAAATGATCTCCTCTGTTGACCAGAACCAAGATGGTCAGGTCGACTTTTTTGAATTTAAGGACATGATGTTGCGTTCTGTTCTCGTTCCTTCTTGTTGATTTTCGTCCTTTGTAATTTTTCCTTCTTCTTATTTCTAGTCATTCAATTTAATTAGTTGTTACATGTTTGTAGTATAACTCTACTGGTATTCTTCATATGTATACAGAACAATTGCTTTTCCAGTATTCATTAGATTGAGATCATCAGTGGCTTATCCAAGATTTGAAATTGGGGGTAGCAACAGTATTATTTTTGCTAAAATTTTCTACCTTTTCTACCATTTTTTTTTTATCTTTTCCAACTAAGCCTTGATAGTTGGTAGTATCCCTCGTCAACCTGCTTTAGTGAGAGCATGGTACTTACTACTATGTAATGTTCTCTGATCGATCTAAAACCTAAGGCTAAGACATGTAATCTTCAGTTTGATTGTGTATCTATATGATACGAAGTACACAAGCATGAAACATGGATGGTGGGTTTGGTAAATCTGGTTTAACTAAAAAAAAATCTGGTTTATCTGGCTTAATGCCAACTATTTCTATGTTATGTATCTACATCTATCCGTAAACAAAATATAAAAAGTATACACGCATACCTTGGTGGTTCCAATCACCATGCCATGATTAGATCAGAGATAGTAAGAACAATTACTTTAATACCATCACCATCTTCATCCATGTGATCAAATAATTATGTCTATGAAGATTCTAAAAACGGTGCATTATCATGACTTATGAGTTATGACTGTTATGAGTGAGTTAAAAAAAAAATGGAAAGCTCCCCACAAAAAACTAAAACATTAGAAGTACAATCGGCGGTGCACCACTAGAGGATTTTTTTTTTTTATTTTATCATTCTACCACCACTAGAGGTTATAATTGGAAAGGTAAGTATAGGGTTCTAAGCCTAACCGTAATCGATAGTTGAGTTGAATCGTAGACACAAGTAATATATTCATTTACGGATTTGAATATTAAATCGTTGAGTTGAACTGCTACGTATTGACTTTGTTGATATTAATGGTCTAAAATCAATATAATCCCAATTATGGGTCATCAAACCAACTATTCGATGGAGATGAGGGGTAGTGTAATCTTTCTACTAGTAATATCACTTGGGGCTGGCGCGGCATTGTCTGGGGGTTCGAGTTGCTTAAAAAGCATTTAGCTTGGTCCATTGGTAATCCTTCGGCCATTCCTATTTGGAACCAACCGTGGATTCAAGGTACAAGTATTGAGGCTAATATCATTAGTCGTCCCTCTCCTTTTCGTGATCTCAATAGGTTTCTCACTGTGGCAGACTTGCTTAAAGATCGTGGTGGTTGGGATTATGCTGTGATTGACTCTCTTTTTGATGAGGGAGTGGCAAACAAAATTAAAGCGGTCCCTCTCCCAAATTTTGGGACGATCGATCAGTTGTATTGGCCCCCTAACAAGAATGGTGTGTATTCGGTTAAAAGTGGTTATGCCATGTTGCGCAATGAAGCTAAGAAGGATTATGCTACTAGGGCGACTTGGGGCGCTGATGATAAGACTAAATGGGGTCTTGTTTGGAAGTTAAACATTTTCCCGAAATGGCGTGTGTTCCTTTGGAAATGTTTTGCAAATGCTCTTCCTACGGGGGAAGGTTTTGAGAAAAGGAATATTAAGGTCGACCCGGTTTGTTTTTTTTTTTTTGTTTTAAAGAGATAGGTATCTCTGTGGTAGAGAGTCTTGAGCACATCTTCCGTAGCTGTGGTATGGCCTCGCATGTGTGGAGGGGCTGTTGGTTGGGTATTCATATTGATCCTGCGGATTCACCGTCTGTTCAAGATTGGGTTTGGCACTGGCTCTCCTACTTGGGGAAGGTGAAGGCTAAGGAGTCGGAGGTTCAGCCTAGGCTCCTGTTCATTGCTATGTTATGGGCGTTGTGGACTAGCCGGAACAAGAGATTGTTTGATGGAGACATGAGAGATGCGCAGGCGGTTATTATCATGGGGATAGAGAGTTATAACAATGCTAGGGCAGCGGGTTTTGATGGTTTGTGTAATAGGAGTTGCTCTTCTGCTGCCGAGGTTGGTGAAGGGAACGGGGGGGTTCCTATGGAGACTAACTCGCTAGACCTGATTGGGAGCATGGATGACTGTTCCCCCCTTTATGTGTTTTTTGATGCGAGTTGGTTTAAGACTCTTAGGGGAAGTACGGGGTGGTTTGCGAAGACTAGTGATGGGGTGATTATCAAGGAAGGGGATAGCTGCATTCTTACTGAGTCGCCTTTGCATGCGTAGGGGCTTGCATTCATGGAGGCTATCAACTGGCTTATTCGACACAACAAGTTTCATGTCCATTTCTTTACTGATTGCCTTGTTCTCTTACAGATTTTGCGTAATAGGGATGTGTGGCTAGGTCCTTTCGTGAATATCAAAGGAAGATTAGAAGTTTTATTTCCTAGATTTCATTGCCTAAGAATTTCCTTTGTTCCTAGGAAGTTCAATGTTGATGTGCATAATATTGTTGCGCGTTTGATGTAATTTCTTTACTCCTGTCAAAAAAAAAAAAAAAAGATTCCATCAGATTTGGACTACTAATATCAACAAAGCCAATAATTGGGATATTGTCGTATTTTCCATAGTTGAGGTTATTTTTATTTGATGGGACATAATTGTTATTATTCATATCAAAATTTCCTTTTTCGGTCCATTACATATATGGGTGCATCGGCCTTGTACTTCATTTTTTTTTGAGACATAAGTAATATATTCATTTCACCAAAATGATGTCCAGATACAAACAAGGCAACCTAAGGGGCTAATTGAATTGGTTAGACTTAGTCGTATGGTTAACAAAATTTACCTAACTTCTAACTAATATAGCTAGTGAAGTCGGGATCGTATCCACAAGGAACTAATATTTATGTAATTGTGAGTAAATTGTATTTAAAATAACAATATGGGGGGTTTTAATAAGTTTGGGTATTAATTAAACTAATTGTAATGACCATTGAGTAAGATGTGAAAATATAATAAGGAACGAATCTTGGGTTATCAAATATCCACTAACGAATCTCAGTTGATCATTGAAACAATATACCTTCAAGTATGAAGGATTAATTTATCAGTTGAATATTAATTTTAGTTACTTTTTAAGCCTAGTTGATCAAAGCGACCGCTATAGATTAACCATAACTATCAAACAACCTAGACAACCGTAGTAGATTTAATCTAATAGCACCATGCATGAATAAACCAAAGTAACACGATATAAAACTATAACACTTGTAATCAAATAAGCACAATCGTGCGTTCAATAACTTTAGTATTCAATAGCAAATTTTAATCTCCTATAGTTCAATTAACAACAACCGCGCATTAACTAAACTATATTTACTTTGTTGTTTAGAGGGATTGAGACCAATATCTAAACATGCAATGAACAAATCAAAGTAACAACCTAGGAATAACAAGGATTTATTCTAATGATAATAACGAAGATTAAACAATAATCAAACAATAAAGAAAGGAATTAGAATCTCCCAACCCATAATCAAGCAAAATCATAAAAACATGGACAACACCAAACATAGATAGATAATAACATAAAAAAAAAAACAGAAACATTGGTCATATATAAGAACAAAGCCGACAAATAATAAATAATATAATAGTAATTAACATTTCGCAAATCCCAAACATTATGACAATAACATGTCTGTAGGTCGTACGGGTCGAATACTAGTTGTGTATGTAGAACCTGTGTTCAAGTCCCATCATGAACATTCTGTTTTTGAATTCGCTTTTCCATTGTAAAATGACACATTATAATCTTAAAATCTCAATACATAATATTTTTTTTGTTAGTTTTTATTCTACAAATACAAACATGAATAGAAAAATATGCATTAAATTTGGGTGAGACAGAATACCTTTTAAATAAAAATAGGGGAATTTCAACTTGAAATGGCAACACCTCATAAACTCTCTAACTTATAATTAACTTTCTTTAAATAAATAATTCAATTATTAAAACTATTATATCGAACTTTATGTGAGCGCCTGTATTATCGATTTATGATGGCCATTTCCTTCCGCGCAACTTGCATATGTGAGGAAAGGAGAACAATGCTCGAAAACCACCGCATAGGAGCAGGATGTGCCAGTTATAGAAACAGAATCATAAATGACCACGCTAGCGTCACGACTAGCGACAAACAGACCAAGTTTTCTAGGCGGCACCCAAGGTCAGACCCGGGGGCATCTTGTGTTTGCAACGGATGGAGTCACCATCCAGAGCTTGTGGTGCATTGAAAATCGTATGACTTTCGGATTTAGCCTGCGACCCAAGAGGGTACATGAGATGTAGATTCGCGATGTGAGTGTGTGGTCACGATCCGATCATTCCATGGATGGCTCCAATGAGATGTGTGTTATACATTAGGATTCAAAAGTAAAATTATCTAGATAAGGCGATCGATAAAGGGTATCGTGCATGCTGGTTGTATTTCCTTTACTCATAGCCTTAATTTATTTAAGGGATATTCTACATGGTAAGCCTTTATTTTTCACTTTTCCACGCGGTCACTATGGTCGTATTTTTATTCTACATGGTAACCCCCAGTTTTACTCAGTTAGATTCATATAAGCCTATCTGCACTCATCTATTACCATTCTTAACCCATAACCACCTCACTCGGCCAACCTCTACCCCCTGCCATGACAAAAGCTATCGTCCATCTTCACCCAACCCAAAACCACCACCAGAGAAGAAATGTGTGTGTGTGTTCGGTGTTGCTTTATCTTTTGTTTTTTAACAAGGGATAAGAGGGTCTTAT
>CAAKMY010098865.1:1571-15017 GCA_901111285.1 Corrigiola litoralis | reverse complement strand
ACGAGTAACAATTAAAAAACTTAACCATTTACTTTTTTAAATATCAAAATGATATGTATGGGCTAAAATTGAATCGACATATAACAAATGAGCATTTATAGGTGGCCCGGGCATCGCACGGGCTTCACAACTAGTAAGTAGTTAAGTTAAGATACAGAAAGTGTAGAGAGAGAACACAAGAAACAAGGATCTCTTGTATCTCAACTTGTGTTGTGTTGGTGGTGTTATACTACCCTAGCAACAAAGGTTGTGGTAGAGAGTACTCCTTGTGTTATCTCCTCACAAATATTCCTTACCTTATTTTTCCTTCATTAATATTATTATTTGTTCTTCTATATCTCTACAAAAACCCCTATTTTTTTGGAAGGTCTTTTCTTTCACAATTTTTTGGTAGTAATGGCGAGTTGGGTACTCTCAGAATGTGGCATCAGACCTCTGCCTAAAGTGTACACAATACCCAGAACAAGATTATCTTCAAATCCAATAAAAATAAAAAATTCCCCTGTTTTTTCCCCTGTTTTTTCAGATCTAAAAAACCATTTTTTGGCCATATCTTGTTGTAATAACTCTTCCCCTGATGCAAATAAATCTAGGGGAAGAAAGTGGGAGGTTAATGTTAGTGCACCTTTGAGAGTAACATCACCTGTAGAGGAAGAAAATGGCATTAATAATGTTAATGGTGTTGGGGAGTTTGACCCTGGTGCACCACCACCTTTTAAGTTGGCAGATATTAAGAATGCCATTCCTAAGCATTGTTGGGTTAAGGACCCATGGAAATCCATGAGCTATGTTGTTAGGGATGTTGCTGTGGTTTTTGGGTTGGCTGCTGTGGCTGCTTATTTCAATAATTGGTTGGTTTGGCCTCTTTATTGGTTTGCTCAGGGTACAATGTTTTGGGCTCTCTTTGTGCTTGGCCATGATTGGTGAGTCTTCTTCATTGATTTCTTAATTTTTATGTATGTATGTTGTTTTCATGTATTGTTTCTTAATGTTTCATTGTTATATTGCCCAATAATATATGTAGAAAGTCTCGTATGATATCGTCTAATTTTAACGGTCTCATGTCACTTTTTTATAATAAAAAGTGACCGCTTTGATTGGTGGTCAGAAAATTAGACCATCTCTTATAATAATTTGCGTAATATGGAGTACTTGTTAGTTTTATGTTTTGTTAGTGATGTCTTCTATTTGTTTTGATTACATTGTTCATGTTAGCCGACCCCAAATCAATTTGCGACTAAGGCTATCATGTTTTTATTGTACTGTGTGTGAATTGCTGAAAATATATATTTTTGAGCTTGTGTGCGGGTCTTAATTATACTTAATGCATAATATGTTCAAAGTGGTTAGTTGCTTGTAATGTGGGGTGTCGTGAAGTTCTTATTCTGATTTGATTGTGGATATGTCCTTTAGTTTAATAACGTGAGTGAGCCAACTTTTTGTTGTAATGTTCTGCAGTGGGCATGGAAGCTTTTCAAATAATCCAAAGTTGAATAGCGTTGCAGGACACTTGCTTCATTCTTCAATCCTTGTTCCCTACCATGGATGGTAAATTCCTTGCAAAGTCAAGTTTAGACCTTAGTGTGCCTGTCTTGTGACGATTAGGCTTAACTGAAAGTTTGGATCTTTTGATGATATGATAGGAGGATTAGTCATAGGACTCATCATCAAAACCATGGACATGTTGAGAATGATGAATCATGGCACCCAGTAAGTTGTTGGCTCCAACTATGTGTTGAAAACTTGATAGTGCACTTTTTAAGAGGAATTGTTTACTGATTCTTTATCTTTGGTCATATCTAGCTGCCTGAAAGGATTTTCAGAAGTATGGACACTATGACAAAGAAGTTGAGGTTCTCTTTGCCATTCCCCATGTTTGCATACCCATTTTATCTGGTAAGCCATCTTTTCTGTATGGATTATTTCCTCAATTTCTTTTCTTTTTCGATTGTGTGTTCTAGCTTTAATTGATCAACTTTACATCAACTGCAGTTTAGCCGAAGTCCTGGAAAATCAGGATCACATTTTGATCCTGCAAGTGATTTGTTCACTGCAAATGAAAGGAAAGATGTAATAACTTCCACCGCTTGTTGGTCTGCGATGGTTGCTCTGCTTGCGGGTTTGTCTTTTGTCATGGGTCCTGTTCAGTTGCTTAAGCTCTATGGCATTCCCTATTGGGTGGGTTGCGACTTTTGTTTTCTACAGTTCATTTCATTACCAGGAATTATAATCTAGTTTAACCAGTCTTCTTGTTCTGAGCTCTGACGCATTGGCTACTGATCTTCAGCTCTTTGTCATGTGGTTGGACTTGGTGACTTACTTGCATCATCATGGACATGACGACAAACTTCCATGGTATCGCGGACAGGTATGTGCTGATTGATAGGCGTATGGCACATCAAGATTGCGTAGTTTAGTTTGGGGGAATTGTTATAACAACTGCTGAAAGATGAGAGTTTTTTCCTTGAGAATTTTGTTATCAAAAAAGATAAATTTAGGATGTCTCTCCATGAAGTTAGGAGTAATGATCATCTATCTGTTCTTATTAACCAGGAATGGAGTTACCTTCGAGGAGGTCTAACAACACTTGACCGTGATTATGGATGGATTAACAACATCCATCATGACATTGGTACCCATGTCATTCATCATCTTTTCCCCCAAATTCCACACTATCATCTAGTGGAAGCAGTAAGTATCAGTATTCTGATGTGTTTTCAGTTTTTCCTGTCTTTGTTTTAGTTTTCTGACAATCTCTTAACCTGCCTGCAGACCGAGGCAGCGAAGCCTGTTCTTGGGAAATATTACAGAGAGCCAAAGAAGTCTGGACCTCTCCCACTTTACTTACTGGGTGTCCTCGCAAACAGCTTTAAGAAAGATCACTATGTTAGTGACACTGGCGATATTGTCTACTATCAAGCAGACCCAGATTTGTCGAAGTGATGATTTGACGAATACTTAAGTTTGATTCCTTGCTATCCTTCCTGTGATCACCAAAAAATCGTAAAGCCGAATGCATCAGAGTTGGATTAGCCTACTTCTCAGTAGGTTACAAGATGGATCGGATAGATTTGTGTTTAGTCATAAGTAAACATAACCACTAAAGTCTAAAACGCATTTGGGACTCGTCATTGATCCCTGATTCTTTGCCCTTCCAAGCAATGGAATGGAGGCCATGCTGCGGGTAGGTACAACCTATTTTTAGAGATGGATCGAGATTGTGTAGCACTGAAACAGTGAGCAAAAGAATGCAGCAAAAAACTTTTTTTCCTTTTGAGAACAAAATTGTAACTGCTGTAGTTCATTGTTCATCAGTGTGTACACGTTCACTGGTCTTTTGCTCTACTGTATTGTATAGATTAATCTCATTTTCTGTCATAAATCATTGTTGAAAGTTTCAAGTAAAGATTCTCCTACCGTCCGCTGTGTGTTTCACAAATTCACACGTTTATTCATACTCTACTCTTAGTTTTGACAAAGTGTTATGAAAGGACATCATATTTTTTTCGCACTACTGTCAACTGGTCAACAACCTTGCACATGTTGCTGATGTAGTGTGATATACTCCGTAACAGTTTCTGAGCATGGATGGTCCTAGTTGATTGACATATATGTGGTCAATGTAGGGGATCATGATGCTTAGCTTCTAGGATTGCCAACGATCGTGGTTGCAGTTATCCCATTGAGCTGAAAATAGTACAAACAAACGAATCTACATCACAAGTCTAATATACTAAAACAAAGGCTCGACAGGATAAACAGTTCTCTTGCATGATTCACGTTTGTTCATCTTATTGGAAAAGATCTTGAAGACAAATTGTGGTTAATTTGCTTGGTTTTTTTTTTTTTTTGACTTCTTTTTTCAGATATGAAGCTATCTAGCTATAGTAGATGGGTCTTACACTTGTTTTTATAGGGATGATAATTAACATTAACAAAAAGTCACATGAAAGTAGATTTTACAATTAAATAGAGAATTAGCACCCAAAAAAAAAAAAAAACTGAAAAAGTCACATGTTGTAGACTTCTGGATGATCAACCTATTTTAGGGGCAATGTATTGTAAAATTGTGGTGATTGTCTGCAATATATTTTGCAGCGCGAATGAAATCATCCCTCCAAAGACTTAATGTTTATGTTTTGAAGCTTATTTTCTTTCGTGATGAGACAATCATTAAGCATATATATATGGTTTTAGAATTTGTTGTAGAACATCCTTCAAAAGAATCAACAAGTACAACAAAAAAGAAATTAGTTGCCACCCGGAGCAAGCAGCCTCTCTGCGGTTTTGCAAGCTAAAATATGTGCATCTTGGACCATATCCCTTTCAACCTTCAATATCCAACAAATCTTGAACTTTGCTCCCAGCTCCCTAATATTATGAAATATTCAGTGACAATCCATAGGCGGTGGTTTCTGCTCCAATAAGACCTGAACCACACAATAAGGCTATCCATGTAAAGTATGACCTCCGCCTTCTGTAGAGCCCATTTGAGTGCCTCTTTGACTGCCAAAACTTCCATAAAAAACTATTACTGGCCAGCACACCCAAAGTCTCCCCTCTCAACCATTATATGTCCTTTCCGACCCACCCACACAGCAAAAGCCAACTCCTTATTACACTTCCAGGACGCATCAACCTCCTCCACATGACCAGAGCTGGGTGTATGGTTCCATGAACCAATACCCGCACAAAACCTGGGGGGTAGCCATCAACCCCCTCCCCGTCCTTGAAACGCACAGGGTGGGTTAGCACATTCGCCATGCATAGCATCTTCTCATGATGAAGAATCCAATTCGGGTCAACAAGGGCAATATGGAAGATGATGTTGTCCCTATGAAACCAGATAGTCCACAAGGTCCAATAAAGAGAGGGCTTTGTCTCCCTCTGGAAAATTGACTAGGAACGTAATCATATCCAAAATCCAACGTTTGGTTCGATCAAACTTAATGCCAAGATCAGAGACTAACAGTGCAGAAACAAAATAGGTGATCTATTGTTTCCTCGCTATCCCTGCAGAAAACACTATCATTGAAGAGTAGCCCTTTACGCGCCAAAATATTTCGGACAGCCAAACCACATTGAGTTCTTCCACACAAAATTCTGCCATTTTGGAAGAATATTAAGGCTTCTGTTCCATGACAGGAAGATTAGAAGCACAACCCTTCTTCAATATTTGAAACACATATCCAAATTTAACCGAGAATCTCCCAGACTTATTCAATTTCCATACAAATGTGTCTTCCTGAGGGTTAGAGGGCAATTCCATCCTTATAATTTCTATCGCAGTATCGCTCTCAAATAAAGAGTAAAGTTTGTGAGTATCCCACCTAATCGGATTCTGAAAACCAAATCCTAGACCAGTAACTTTCTCATTAGTTTCTAAGAGGAACTGGGTCTCATCTGGCCTAAAACTAAACTAGCTTACAAGAGGAGCATCCACTATAGAGTACATCCTTTATTATCATACATATTTTAAAGCTTTTATCAGCTTAATATTTTGTTTGCTACTTAATGTTCACTCATCATAATTCCATATTTTTGCTAACTAAGAATGCTAGCCTATCCTAGCACCCCAAAGTTTTTAAATTACTGAGACTGCCTATAATCAACAGAATTCACTGCATTCATGAAGGCAGATATACGTAATCCATCCTTTTGGATACCGTCTGAAGCACAAATGCCACTACTAACATCAACTCCACTGGGGCCAAGAGTAAGTAGAGCATCTTTAACATTGTCAGGGTTGATTCCTCCAGCCAATAGCCAACCATGTTTGCTTCTGATTGATGGTAATTTAAAGTTTGACCAGTTGAATCCTTCTCCGCTACAAACAATGTGAGCAACATGAGAACATATTATAGCTCCCAAGTATTTATAAATAAAAGGACAGTAGAATCAAAGACAGATCTTCTATACAGCTCTGCAAAACTATATTAAGAAAATCCAAACATCGTGTCCCAAGGCACAGGAGGATTATTATTGTAGAAGAGTCAGCTTGTTTGCTTATGGTGAGTAAACATATGATTATTATATATAAATCTTCTATTATTTTGTCAACCTAAGAAAGAGAACAAGAAGGTAGTATCTAAAGCAAAACATCTTTATGTGAGAAAATGAGTGGCTCCTCTACACTGTAATGGCAAAAAAAAAGTGAGTAATCTACCAACTTCTCCAGAAATACATTTGTGATCCATTAAAGGTTTGGGCCTCGAAACATAGCCAAACTTGACAAAAGAAACGCTAAGGAAGTTAGATAGCCACTGCAGACCTTTGCAAAATTTCAGGCATTGACAAATGAATAGTCGTCATATAAATGTAAATCTCTAACACACCTAAGGCCAGGAAGAGCAGTCATGAGTTAGTTGTTATTTTTTGCTTTGTTGATTTAAGCCTTTTTTTTTTTTTTTTTTTTTTTGCAAATGGAAAACCTATTCCATCATAGAAAAATTTATTATTGTGAGTTCAGGCCATTTCCAATCTCATAGAAAAATTCATAGAAAAAGTTCAAATACTGACAAATGATTTCCACAATGCCCGAATAATTTGTCAGCCATTTCTATCAATCGATCACTTGTATTACAAGACACATAAGCCTTAAAGGTTTGAAAGCGCACAACTAGCACAACCAACAGTAAAGAGTGTGGCCAGGATGATAATGCAGGGTCAAAAATATCATACCTGCCACCAGTCGCACTATCCACTAGAATCCAATCTGCTAAAGAACAATCTTGCTCAGATATATGGTTCAGGAGCACCCCATCTTTATCAGAGTGAAGAACATAAATAACTCGGTTGTCCTTAACCAACAGCGGAAAAGCACTCCGTGAACCATCTCCATGGAGCTGCATAAATTTTGAACAACACAGAGTTAGAGAATGTTCAATATAGTGTTATGCAAAGTAATCCATGCTTTTCAATAAAGTAATCCATGCTTCACCTGCATGGCTGCATATACCTGCACATATTCAATGTTTGATGTAGCAGCAGCTCTTAGAATGGTGTCGGCATCGTCATCTACAAATACCCCAACTGGCTCAGCTCCATACTTCCTAGCAACCTCTGAAATCTCTTTCGCAGTTGAAAGCGAGACAGAACGCTTTGATTTTGGCCATAAAATCATCCCAATAAAATCAGCACCAGATTCTGCTGCGATTGCAGCATCTCTGGCTGTTGTAATTCCACACATTTTCACTAAAAATCGGTCCTTCTCGTACTTCTTAGTGACAGATAAAACCATTGATGGCTCAGATGTTGCCCACACTCTTGTTTTCCATGAGTTAAACTGAAGTCTGAACGAATTCTGCTCACTTTCTCTCCTGCCTAAAGTTGATCAATTACCAATGACATAGATTAGTCAGCCAACTTTAAGGCCATTTTCTATCGAAACAGTTTTTCTATATGCTAAAAAATATAAAGTTTCTCTTATACTTATCTACTCAGGCATCTATTTACAAAAAAAAAAAAAAAAAAAAAAAAAAATCTACTCAGGCATCTTATGGTCCACAATTAACACTAGCATCAACAGTCTAGAATAAGTCTCTTTGAAGGAAGGCTCTGGGGAGGTCTAGGTTTATGTAGTCGTATTCAAGTCAGTAGAGGAATCTGTCAATCAAACAAACTCGCCATGAGTAAAGTTATACATTTGACTATAAATTTTGAATCGACACAAGGTTGACTCCTCTACATGATAAGCAATTCAGCATATTTTAATAAATTCTTTTATATATCTACATGGATATGAGACATTCATTTGTTTCTTAATTTCTTGGTAAGTACTCTATCATGCCCTTCAACTTTCTCTTTCCATCAAGAGCTCAACAAATGAGAACAGTTTTACAAGACTTAACAACACATTGCCTTGACAAACAACAGTACGCTTACAACAGTGTTATCGAATAAGCATGAAGTGTGGAAGAACTAGTAAAAGGGGAAAAAAAAAAACAAATGACAATGTAAATAAACATTACCGAGAAACAGCTTCTTTGGCGTGTTCCCCATAGCAAGTTGAAGGTGAAGTCCCATGCTTAGCCCTTAAATTGGTGAAGACATCATGAAGATTAAAAAATTTTGAACAAGAGCAAGAATCTACAGCCAAAATGCTAGATTACTACAATGCCAACAAACAGAATGATAACACATTGCTTATCAAGCACCGCGCAATTGTCCTCACAACATTCTTTAACGGCTCCTAGTACTTGTCCACAGTAAAAAAAAAAAAAAAAACAAAAACAAAAAAACAAAAAAACTCCAAAAAACAAGCTATACTACATAATGCATGTCATTCACTCCTCTTTAAGATCTCATTTGACTCCTCCTACGGTCAACGACAACATCAAAACTCTAGTACTCCGGTGGTGGAAGTATGGCGGGACTGGCAGAATCCCCTGGTTAGCGCCAACTTTCCATTTTCTATAACTTCAAGAGAAAATTGTTTAAATTAAATAAAAAAATGTTAAATTTTTGTATTTGTTCATTATTTCTCCCTTCAGAAAAATTCGACTTCCGCCCCGCTACTAGTTTCATGAAGATTGTTCTCTAAGGTCCATCAAAAACATCTCATCATTCAAGCAATGGTGATGAATAACTTCTTGGACCTCAAAAGTCAAATTAAAGCAACCAAAGGGAGTTTATAATTATGCCCCTTAACTAGCAGGCAAAAAACCCAATTCAGGCACATAGATACTACTATCATTCTAATAATTGGGTTGTTAGTCTAATAATGCTTTGCATAAATGATTGATTTTTCCAGCCAGGTACAATTAGGATTGATATCAAAAGCAGCCATTATTCAATAAAGCAATAAACTACTAACCCACATTTGATTCTTTCCTCAATGCACACACACACAGAACATAATCTACCCAAATCATTGATATTACAATAGCGGACACAACAAAATACTCGTAATACTTTAGACACAAACTATTAGAAAAGATCGTCTATTTTTATTATAAGTAGACTAACTCTTTACTGGGTAAATTTTTTTAAGTTCCCTACAAGCCCAAATTAGTTGTAGATTTATATACTTTTATTGGTCCGTACTTTATAACTCTATTTTTCTCAGTGGCATTTCAACAAACATGTAGAGTGCGTAAAAAGGGTTTGAAACAAACCAGCTGACATTGTATGCTCTCTAGTTGAAGTACGTAGGAATGCCAATGATTAAACCTGAAAAAGGGTTTGATAGATTAACAAGAGATATGTAAAGAAGCATGATATACGAATTCATGAGAGCATATAGTATGCATGTATGTATAATTTATCATCAATGAAAAAGGCAAAAGCTTACAGAAGAATTATAGAGTGTGAGGGAAAAGTAAAAGAGATTAACCAACCAGGCTATCGCGTGAGACAGTTAATTAACTGACGTTAGCGGGAATGTTAATTGTCCTGCTTTTAGTTTTTTTTTTTCTAAAGTCGCCTAATTTGCTACGAAAATCACTAGTAGTCTCAAGTATATTTGTATGTATTTTTATGTATTTTTTGAACAAAAATAAATCAAAAGCGACTAGTCAAGGTTCGGTCGCCTGGATAGCTATTAGATTAGTCACTAATACTATTAGTGTTCAGTCACTAAATTAGCCTAGTAGTGACCCAGGCAAAGGTCGCCTTAAATTACAAGCAGTGGAGAAGGAGAATGTAATAAGGGGTCTGCACCCCATGTTGAGTGTCTATTTGGCATAGTTTTTATACAACGATTTTTGTTTTTCAAAAATAGTTTATCTAAAAACTGCAAACTTTTGAAGTTTGGCCTAATTTAATGTAGAAGTATTTTTTATGATTTAAAAGTGTTTGGCCAAAGTATTTCTAAACATTAATCTTGGTGCAAATATATAAAGTTTCCTCATTTGGAGAATGGAATATGTTATTTATTGATATGGAACAAATACAAAGATATTCCTCATTTGGAGAATAACTTTTAGAAAAAATAAAAACAGAAGCAGTAATTTGGTGCTTCTACTTGTAGGGGTCAAAAAGTGTTTTTTGGATTTTTCAAAATCAATTTTGGGTTTCTTAAAAAGAAGGTGTTTGGCCTAGTTTATGATTGTTGGGTTGAAAAACACCTCTAAAAGTTAGGTCAAACACATACTTAATTTGGAGGAAGCTTTTTGATAACGGGTCAATCCTAATTAGCTACTAATGAATAACTTTTGATATCAATCTTAATTGCACCCCATGAATAACAGGTTATGACATGTCGGATTTGTGTTGTGTCAGGTTTAAACGGATAATAAGACCTATAACCTTAACTCGATTTATTTAACTTTGTGTAGACTCAATTATTTAAATGGGTTGAAACCCTTGACCCTAACCTGTTTATTTCGTGTCTGGCTCGTGTTGACCCAAGTACTTAAATGGGTTAGAGCCCTCAACTCGAACCCGCTAACTTCGTGTCGGATTCGTGTTGTGTTTTCCTTTTGCCGGCTCTGAATACAAGGTAGAAAATGATAAGAAATAATAGTGAACAGGAAAAAGTGGTTAAAAAACAAAAGGTAGAAAAATTTAAGAATATTGTATTATTACACCCCAAATTTCCAATCTTTAACTAGTGCCTAAATTAGCTACCATTTATTTAAGTTGTGGCTAAATCGGTAGCATTTTCTTTAAGGCTAGTGATCATTAATCATAGTTATAGAAACTGAACCCATCATCTATAGGTGGTTAGCTATATCAACTCAAAAATGATCAATCATAGTTATAGAAATTGTAGATGATTTGCATTCTCTTGTAGTGAATACGATCATAAATTCAAATCATGTTTCGAAAAAATAGTCCTCTTTCAATTTGAACCTCCTCATCATCAAGGGAACAACTCATGCAAAGGTCTGTAGTCCGCCTCTCATTGCTTCTAGAGGGTTAAGGAGGCATGTGGAAGGGGCTTGTTGGGCATGTAAGTGGTTCCATAGTTGGTTTTATGTGATTGGGATGTAGTACACAAACTTTCACCCAATTCGGAGTTGTGATCCAGGTACCCCGAGCGGGGCGTGCGTTATAGCACACAAAAATAACCTTTTTTTGCGTCAGTTTTCGGTGTCCCTGAAAGCCAAGAGTGACTTAGCATACCAATAGGAAGTATATGAGTATGTTTGGGGCCATTGTTATTTGGTGTTGGTTGCTTTACGGCGTGTTTTCCGCTCGTTTCGAGCATGTGTATCATGGACGAAACCGGCAGTTTGGGCTAAGTCAAGGCTAATTTTTGCTGTGTTTTTTGTTCCACTAACTATTATATATGACTAGGAAGGATCTTGCTAATTTTCATCCAAATCTGAGCCGATTTTTTGGGACCGTTTTGTTTGGGCGGACGTTATAGCCTACTAAAACGACCTCTAGCTAAGGTTCGGTTAATATTCGACGGATCCGGAATGTTCCGAAGTTTGCCAAGAAAGTTCATAGGGTATATTGGAGCATAATTGAAGCATATGACAATGTCATATAATGTCATTCCTCTGTCTTGATAGTTTTACGGCGTGTTTAGCGCTCGATTCAAGCATATGCATAATGGATAAAACTAATGGTTTGGGCTACGCCAAGGCTACTTTTGGCAATTTTCTTGTTCCATTCTCCATTATATGTGTCTAGGATGTCTCATGCCAATTTTCGTCCGATTTTATTTCGGGGTCGAAACGGGGTTTTTTCGTGGGTAATAGTCCACCAAAACCGGCTTTTTGGGTCGATTTTTGATTTTTCTGAAAAATTTCCGAAAGTGACGAAGTATGATCCTAGGGTATATTAGTGCATAATTAGAGCATATGACAATGTCATTCCTTTGTCTAGATTGATTTTACAGTGTGTTTATCGCTCGATTCGCGCGTGGGAATAATGGGCAAATCCGATAGTTTCGGCAACATCAAGACTACTTTTTGCCAATTCATGTTCCATTTATCATTATATGTGTCTAGGATGCCTCTTGCCAAATTTCGTCGATTTTCATTTGTTTTGTTTGGGAGGACGTTATAGCCTACTAAAACGGCCTCTAGCTAAGGTTCGGTTAATTTTCGACGGATCCGGAATGTTCCGAAGTTTACCAAGAAAGTTCATAGGGTACATTGGTGCATAATTGAAGCATATGACAATGTCATTCCTTTGTCTAGATAGTTTTACGGCGTGTTTAGGCTCGATTCGAGCATATGCATAATGGACAAAACTGATGGTTTAGGCTAAGCCAAGGCTACTTTTTGGCAATTTGCTTGTTCCATTCTCCATTATATGTGTCCATGATGTCTCCTGCCAATTTTCGTCCGATTCTATTTCGCGGCCGAAACGGGTTTTTTTCGTGGGTAATAATCCACCAAAACCGGCTTTTTGGGTCAATTTTTATTTTTCTAAAAAAGTTCCTAAAGTGACCAAGTATGATCCTAGGGTATATTAGTGCATTATTGGAGCACATGACAATGTCATTCCTTTGTTTGGATTGATTTTACACTGTGTTTATCGCTCGATTCGAGCGTGTGAATAATGGGCAAATCCAATGGTTTCGGCTACATCAAGATTACTCCAATTTTCATGTTCCATTTATCATTATATGTGTCTAGGATGCCTCTTGACAAATTTCGTCCATTTTCATTTGTTTTGTTTGGGAGGACGTTATAGCCTACTAAAACGGCCTCTAGCTAAGGTTCGGTTAATTTTCGACGGATCCGGAATGTTCCGAAGTTTGCCAAGAAAGTTTATAGGGTATATTGGAGCATAACTGAAGCATATGACAATGTCCTTCCTCTGTCTTGATAGTTTTACGACGTGTTTAGCTCTCAATTCGAGCATATGCATAATGGACAAAAATGATGGTTTGGGCTACGCCAAGGCTACTTTTGGCAATTTTCATGTTCCATTCTCCATTATATGTGTTCATGATGTCTCCTGCCAAATTTTCGTCCTATTCTATTTCGCGGCCGAAACGGGTTTTTTTCGTGGGTAATAATCCACCAAAACCGGCTTTTTGGGTCAATTTTTATTTTTCTAAAAAAGTTCCGAAAGTGACCAAGTATGATCCTAGGGTATATTAGTGCATAATTGGAGCATATGACAATGTCATTCCTTTGTTTGGATTGATTTACAGTGTGTTTATCGCTCGATTCGAGCGTGTGAATAATGGGCAAATCCGATGGTTTGGGCTACATCAAGACTACTTTTTGCTAATTTTCTTGTTCCATTCATCATTATATGTCTATAGGATGCCCCTTGCCAATTTTCGTCCATTTTCATTTGTTTTGTTTGGGCGGACGTTATAGCCTACTAAAACGGCCTCTAGCTAAGGTTCGGTCAATTCTCAACGGATCCGGAATGTTCCGAAGTTTACCAAGAAAGTTTATAGGGTATATTTGTGCATAATTGAAGCATATGACAATGTAATTCCTCTGTCTTGATAGTTTTACGGCGTGTTTAGCACTCGATTCGAGCTTATGCATAATGGACAAAAATGATGCTTTGGGCTACGCCAAGGCT
>CAAKMY010098777.1:0-17443 GCA_901111285.1 Corrigiola litoralis | reverse complement strand
CTCGGGTCCATAATATAAGGATACTAAATTTTATCATAGTTCAGACTTCATGTGGCAATTTCGTAAAAAATAGGGATATAAACGTAATTTGATGCGGTCCTTTCCTCCCCATCCTTAGAAACACAAAGGCAGTTAGACTCAACTACAATACTACTGCAGTCATACTTCAGTTGGCAAGTTTCAATCCAAAAGCAATAGCCTTTGCTTCAGCTACCGTTGGCGACCATCTAGCTTCACATGTACAGACAGCACCATACATTACTCATTAGTAAACGACTGCAATAACCTTTGTTAAGAAGGGAGACACTGATGCGACTAACGCATTAATGCATTATGATACAGGACAATAAGGGAGACACTGATGCATGTATAGGGAAGAAACAAGAAAAAGGGGGAGAGGAAACATCCAAGTTTAGCGATACAACAAAGCTCCAAACCAAGTACAGATATCCTTTCAGAAGACTTATCAGAGACGTGAACATCATCAGAGTAATCCCCTGAGTCTTCAATTCCTGCTTTATCAAGACTTTCAATGATCTAAATGACAAGAACATCTGAAAGACAATTGCTGTGTTGAAACTTGAAAGCATCAAAACAATTACTTACTGAAGATAACAGGGAACATGAGAGTGTAGCCATGCTTACGATCTTTTCATGTCGATGAAGTGATGATATTTGTATTTTATATGTTACTCGCGGAATTCATGTTATGTAAGAGTATGTTTATTTAAATCATCGTAAAAGGATTTTTCATATACTCCATCGATCAATGATGTCCTAGTGCCTAAACCGGAATATCATGGTCCTCTTTACCTACCTAAAAAAATTGTCCTAGTGCCTGAACCGGAATATCACAAAGGTAGATAATCTACATATTTGACGGGGAGAGGGCGTGGGCGAAACGAATTAACAAACCATAAACCATTTTAACAAACGAAAATGAAAAGATGATGAAGAAAGTGGTTTTGTTCGCTAGTCAACTTGCAAGCTTGCAACCAAGAAGGACTATGATGATAGCAATAGAGAACATACTGTAACATACATTTCTTATTAGATCAACGTAACTTGAAAAGAAGATGATAGATGTACCAACTATTCAATAGTATACTTCCATCACCATGTCCAGCTTAATTCGATACAAACCTAAGATCTAACGCCATCTCGCTTTAGGAGGTATCGAGTTCAATAGAAAGGGGACAACTGGAAAATCACATAGATGGACTTTCTTACAAGGATGAACACGATATAGTCTTAGTCTACACATCGAAGGCAATCTACACCATACATTTCCAGGTCTTTTGCCTGTCAAAAAAACTTATCCTTGAACCAACCAAAGGAGAATGAAGACGCTGCCATAGAAATATGACCTATAACGGACTTACCAAAACTGAATCCTATTGAAGAAAACCACCCAGAATCACTCATGCAGAAACAGCAGCAGGAGCCTGCTTTGTCTTGGCATGCAACCTTGCCATAAATGCTGGATTTGCTTTCAGTCTTTGTTTGACGTATGATGTCCTGGCCTCATCAACCAGAGCATTGGCTTTCCCAGCCTCCTCGACTATGTTAAGCAGAGTTCTCAAGCAGTCTTTTCTGTTCTCTTCACGGTGTTCAAACCTGAAAGGACAACAGCATTTCATGCATGACGTTCTCAGACTCCATAAGCAACACTTCTTATACTTCATACAAAAACATCAAGCATAGTTATTCAGATCCTTCATCTACCTCGCTGTACCCGTATCGGACACTCGTATCTGATACTTATATATGATCCTAGGACAATAAACTAGAAATACTAAAAGTGGTAGATGAACGAGTGCGGTTTATTTGTAAGATGTACGACACTTCTGAAGTGTCCGAGTCATAGACATCAAGACCTTGGATATTACCCCAGGTTATAGGACAATTTAGAGAATTGTCAGAGATATTTAAACAGGTAACAAGACGCCTTCTTAAAATTATGCTAAAACTAGAATAATATGAACTACTAACTTTCATTTTTAATGGAAGATTAAGTATATTTGCTTCAAATTTAATCCTATTGTCACTATAATTTGAACTTAATATATACTCCCTCCATTCAACTCCAATCTTCTCATTGCTTTATTGCACAATTTTTAAGGAATGATTATGTGAAGAATCTCAACCCATAAGAGTGTCACATGTGAGTGTCACACATTGATAAAAAAAGGAGAGAGTTTCCATCTTATAAACCAAGGAATTACTCCACCTATCACCAATTAGTTTTAGGATAGATTAAACAATGATAAAAAGATGATAGTGGGATAGGAATGAAGTGGCTTTTTTATTACAATGTGAGAGAATAGGAAGATTAGAGGTAGGGTCCCTATTTCACTAACTAGTTTTTTTTATAGTAAAGTAAGGTTCCAAATTGACCAAGAAAGGAAATGGGAAGATTGGACTTGAATTGCCCGAAAAGGAAAGTGGGAAGTTTGGACTTGAATGGAGGGAGTATATATTGGTTCGTGTTTCAATGTGATCTCCTAATAATCCAAAGATTGCTTAAAGGAGTCACAAACTTGCAATAAGCATAAACAGCACTACAGAATACAAATTAATATCAGGAAGTCAGGAACAACTCATATTAACTGCCTGTCAAAAAAAAACTTATATTAACTGAAAATTCTAAAAAAGAGAAAGTACCACTGGCATACCTTTCACTTGTTATTGTTAACTCATCCTTTCCAGGATGATACCGTTTCCCAACTAGTTCCCTCAACCGACGGAACTGATATTTTGAAAGCCCGAGCTCCTTCACAGTGACTGATAATTTTACCTTTCTGTTTTTGGGATGCCAGGCATCACCACCAGGTGCAAATACCACACGGGTTTGCCATCTGAGGATTGGACCCACACCTGGAGGATCGTCACTCCTTTTAACTGCAGGCTCTGCCACCTCATCAGACTGGGGAAGTCCCTTTTCTTCTGTCTTTTTCATATATTCAGCAACAATCTGATCCTCAAACACCTTAAATTGCTCATACGCTTCTTCTGGCTCAAGTTCCTGGCTTTCACACTTATCACCCAACTCATCAAACTTTGCTTTGACCTTCCGCTTTATGTCATCTATAAGAGTTCATTCACATAGCTGTTGGAATCAGACTTACTCTCTCCACATATTGACACATTAAAAAAACTATCTTAATCAGCGTAACTGTAGATTCTTTCAAATACGAACAGTTTAAGTGGAGGGACAGGAGGAACAAAAGAAGCAGGCTATTGCTGACTGAATAATTTTTTTATCAAGAAAAAATTCTAACAAGAAAGCTGCAAAGGATTTCATGAGTACACACCTGGGAGAAGGCTGTCCCAATTCTGCATATCCTCCAAAATTTCCTCACACTCTCTCATATCCCTCAAAAATCCTTTTTGAGTCGCTTCTTGGACAATGTCGTTCCACTTTTTGTCATCCATATTGAAGTATTCATCCTCCATCATCCTGTTAACAACTATATCCTTGGCACTATACAAGTTAGGAACATCCTCATCTGTCTCATTGGCGTCATCCAAGTCCGACTCAAATTCTCTGTCATCAACTTTATCCAATGGGGCAGCGCGAAGTTCTTCTGTTAATTCATCATCTGTATCTTCATGCTTACCCGACAACTTCCTTGCCAGTATGGCTTCAAGAATTGATGGGAGCGCCTCTTCGTCACCCTTGAAGTAATTTGCAATCCTGCTTTTCAGCTCTAAATAAACAAAATAAAAAAAAAAAACTAGATAGTATGAGAAACATATAACTAGACATCACTATTTTGTATAACTTCAGCCCTCATTACAATGAAAAACCCTTAGATACGTAACCTATGAACCCTCAATTGCTGCGAAAATGACAAATCAAGCAATCAGTGCATAAAGGTTTATTATTTCCAGAGTAAACAATAACCGCTTCCTCTCGGATGCGTCCCATCAATTACAAGGTATAGGGAGGTCCAGATGTTATCCACAATTCTGAAAATTGATGTCAATTGAGGGATAGAGGATGTCCAGATGTCCTAAGTTCCAGACATCCACACACAATTTTAGATTTGGGCGAACAAAATAAGCTAAAAACCACAATCATATACAAGTGAGCACAAAAACCAGAACATATAACTAGTCATTCTAGATATCCACCTTTCTATCTATCTATAAAGCTTATCTTTTATCAAATAAATAAAACATGCCACTAAATATGGCAATAAATTGTGGGATATGGTAAGATTACGCAGGAGTTGTGTCTTAGGACAGATTGAACAGCAGGGTCTCGTGCATCATGGGCTACACCTAAACATCATAGTTGAAGTGGTTATGGATGCGCTCTGCTTAGATAAGGCTTGGTTGGTAAAGAATTGCTGAATACACTATTAAACATCACGTCCAGTTGTTAGTCAGTTGCTTTACCTTTGCTGTTGGTTATGCTAGTGCCTTGTGATAGTGTGTTATGGTCATCTAACTCATCAAGGCATATCACACAAAACTCGTAAAAGCGAAACATAGTTGTTTTATAATAAAGATCCACATCCACTCGTCATTCACTACGCTAACAGCAGCCAACACCGAACTTTCAACTTCTTTTCAGCTTTAAGCATATAACAGTACCTGATAGCAAGGTTTACCCATATGCTAGATTGTTTACAATCATGTATCACTTCCGTATCGGCTACTAATCTGCTCATTGCATACAGGGTCTCGTGCATCATGTGCTACAACTCCTGCGTAAACTTACCATATCCTACAATATCATCCCCTATGGTTATCTATTTTGTAACGCATATCACACAAAACCGGTAAAAGCACAATTCATTCAACCCGAAACAGAGTTGTTACATAACAAAGTTCCACTCACCATTGACTACGCAAACAGCAGCCAACACCGAACTTTTGAAAAAAATTCAGCTTTAAGTAAATAGCAGTACTTGATAGCAAGGTTCACCCATCTACTAGATTATTTACTATCATGTATCACTTCCGTATCGGATACCAACCTGCCCATTGCACACCCCGGAAACCCTTAACCCAATGAGCTCCGCATTTTCGCAAATCCTTAATAAAATAACAATACTCTTTTAAGTTATATTTTCTACCAAAGAATATCCATGCACATATTCACCTTTAATTTTAATAAATCTTTAAACATAGTACACAACATTGACTCAAAAGAAACCTTAATTAATCTTAGACATTGAACTCAATCTTTTGGTTCTAAAAGTTCATACTAAAATTGGAAAGCCAAGTACATACAAATCATAACTGCAACCAATCACATCAAAACAGAAATATCCACCATATTAAAAATCACAAATTCTTCTGATAGACTGTCTGCATTTATAGACGAGCTCTCTGCAAAGCTAAATCAACGTAAGGTTCCTACAAGCCCAAACCAAATAAGAAATTTATAACCAACCATCCTACTGGGTATCATATATATCCGGGGATTCACGACAACAAAAGACGGTCTCTCTCAACACTTTCTGTTAAAAAAAATGCCAACAATCCTATTGGCTATCATATGTCAGGGAAATTCCGATAAAAAGGACGGTCTCTCTCAAGTTTCACAGCATGGCTCCGTCTACTTTTATGATAAAAAAAAAAAAGACTGTCTCTCTCTACACTTTCTGTTAAAAAAATGCCAACAATCCTACTGGCTATCATATATGCCCGGTGATTTATGACAAAAAGATAGTCTCTCTCAACGTTTCCAGCATGGATCCGTCTACTTTTACGATAATAAAGACGTTCTCCCTCAACACTTTCTGTTAAAAATAATGTCCAACAATCCTACTGGCCATCACATACGTCCAGATATTTATTTAGTAGCAGTTGCGGGTTTCCACGTCTCCGAAAATACAAACTCCAAATATACCCGACAATCATTTTTAACATTCTGCACAGAAAAATGATAAAGGGGATTTATTGGGTAGCAGTTGCGGTTTCCCACGTTGTCCAAAAAGAATAAAAAACAAATACACCCAACTATCACTTTAAATAATGGTTTGAAGATCAACCTGCCTACGCTCCCAGGGTCCCGGTCTAAATCCTCATATCCCCTCACCCCGCAATATTAACCGCTCCAATATACCAAAATACATTCTCTTGAAAAAGAGTTGATCTTGGAAGAGACCGTCTATTTTTATGTTAAAAGTAGACGGAGTCCATGCTGGCCCAACAAAGATAATATAACTCTAATTTACAGTGGGGTTTTAGAGAGCTTCGCCTAATTTAGCTTGTAAGGAGCTCGTCTACTTTAAGCATAAAAGTATACGGTCTAAATCCTCATATCCCCTCACCCCGCAATATTAACTACTCCAATGTACCAAAATACACTCTCTTTAAAAAAAAAGGGTATATTAGAATATATGATATTACCTTCATTGCTGACATCTTCAACCTCCACGTCAGCACCTTTCTTCTCGGGTCCCACCAAGGTAGAAGGAGGGGGGTTTTGGGTATTGTGAGATTCAGTGGAGAAGAATCTGAAAAATGAGATATTGTTCAGATTTTGATGGGTGTGGATTGGCTTGGAAGATGAGGTGAAAGTGCGAGTGTAGAGAGATACATTTCTTAGGAGTGCTCTTCTCATGGCTTCACTAACTCTACTTCTCTTAAGATTTCAGGGTTTAAGCCTCGGAAAAGAAATGAAGCTCTTGACTGACTTACTGTTTTCTGATGTTGGGCTTGATTTTGGGTTGGTCGGAGTACACAACCTCTATATCCAACCCACTTTTTTAACGGACATTAAATTTACCTCCACCTCCGCATGTGCATCCACCAATCAAACAACCATTGAATTTGCAATTATTGGGAAATGAAACACGAGAATATTAAATTCCCACATATAATCAAAACATCGCTTAGAAGATCTTAAATAATCACTCAGTTCTATAGTAGATCATCTTATCCAAGGTTAGTAATCATTTATAAAATACAAATTATTAAAAACTATTTTTTTAACTTAAATGTATGCCTAGTCACATATTGAGCTAAAGGTTTCACTTATTATAACTGTTGTCTAATTTTTACTTAATACAAGTATTATTCAACCTCATAATGGAAAGAACTAGTTGAAATGGTTAAAACTCTCTTACTTTAATCATGAGGTTGGAGTTTGATAAAAACGACTTTGTGCGGACATTCTGTCAAAAATAATAATCATATAGTCTCATACTAGACTTTTTGTTTGTAAATAATCTTATAAAGTGAAGAGGGTCTATTTTCATATGCCTTTTATCTATATAGACACCCCTTTTTTGCACCATACAATTGGCACCCAGATCTCATCTTTAATATAGGAACGATGAGACGCGGTAGGAATATACCTTTATCAGATCATATTTGGAGCTATTTTTGCCTTGGTTGATTGAGTATGACTTGAAACGTTGGTAGTAGTTGTAATTATTCCCTAATCATCTTTCACATAGTAGTTTCATAATATTTCACATTTTTAGTTCTTTTGGTCTTTTTTTGAGTAAAAAATGATGGTGTAGTACCCCGATTATCTTTAGTTGTTTACCTATAGAGAGAATCCTTGATTTACTTGAGATATTGTTATTCTATGTTATAATCTTAGTTTTTTCAAGGAAAATTGATATGAATAAGAATCACTTATGACCGAACAAACAAAAATAAACTCAATTATGGAAATATAATCCCAAGTATTGACTTTGTTGACATTATTGGTCCAAAACTAACAGAATTGGCCTTAAGAGACACCATTAATTCCCAAGTTCAGTACTTATACTCCCATCCACTGCAATGTGGTGAGTAGTGACCCAAGTACTTCACTATACTCACAATGCCAGTTTGCCAGCACATTCCCATATTCCATGCATTGTCGGCACTTGTAAAGCATAAATCATCAAACCCACACATATCACAAACATATTGCTTACGTGATATAACATAGTAATATATATGTGAAAATTATATGATTTTCTCTTTATGAGTTTTTTTTATGTTAACTACGATAGTCTATCCTTGAATATTAACTTATATTCGACAATCGTAACTAACGAAAACCTATTAATCCTAATGTTAACTTTATATAGAAAAAATAGTTAATACATTAATAAAATTTCGCGTTTTTATAGTTTACACACCATTGTTGGAAACACTAACTCAAATTGACATGGTAATAAACTCAACTACTCTCACTAGAGGCTTATCACGAGACAAACACTACCTTTATCTTTATGAAAATGGTAAAAATGGTGTTGCAATTGAGAAATAGTTCTATGTCTCCAATATCATCAAATTGGTAATGAAGAAATGACTGAGATAATAATTATAAACATTCTTAGAGTAAGCATTTTTTATGGTGGAATGCCTTTTTTAATTCTTTTCCGAAAATAGTTATTTTTTTATTAGCATGGTTATTTAGGTTGAGTTGTCAAACTTTGTACTTCTATTAGTAATAAGGTTCCATTTTTTCAGACGGTTCTCAAGAATACACTTTTACCATTTTTTGTGATTATATATTATTAACTTTCATAAGCTTTTAAGAGAAATATTTTAATATTTTTGTATTGTTAATAAATTATACTTATATATTGACCGTTATTGTTTTTTGTAATGTTACATTGTACTTATATGGCGTGTTTATGATTTGAAAATTATAGAATTAAGAACGAGAATGGCTGTTCAATACTTGAGTAATTAATGAGGCGAGGTCATTGGTCAATAGTGCAGTGGTTGATGATGTGGCATTCCACGTGGCTTATTCTTGTGAGTACAACACATTTTAATAATTTTTATTATACATATTAGATAGATAGATATAGATAGATATAGATATAGACAGATCGATAGATATAGATAGTTATAGATAAATTACTATAAAGCCGTACCATTATGACACGGGTACTTAAATTAGATTTTACTGATAAATTGACTATGAGTCCAATTTAAGAATATGGGCTTTGGACAAATACACTTTTCGTGACATACTAGCCCTATTATGATTGTAAATCTCAAGCTTAGTGTCACTCTATCATCATTCAAGGATTGAAAAAAATCCTTAAACATCACCATTCTTCCGAAATTAGCACCCTAGTTGCTAGTGTCACCCTATCATCATCCTAGGGTTGAAAAAACCAATCAACATCAGCATTCTTATGGTGTTGTGATTTGTTTTTGCAACCCTAATATTATTTAGGCTTGCGTAATTATAAACTGCCTTTTGTGTTTCAATGTCCTTTCTATTGGAACCATGTGGGAAAATCTACCCCAGGAATTGTGGATTGACATTCTCTTAAGACTACCCATGAAAGCCATAGATTCATTTCCTTACGTATCAAAGCCATGGATTTCTACCCTCACTCGCCCAACCCTTATTAATGGTTACATCAAGGGGAAAAACATCACTCACTTATTATTTAGATTATGTACAAAGTACGCAGCTAAAGAATGCTTCTCCTTAACCTGATGACCAATCGTTTGATAGCAAGTTTCTCCCGTATGAGATTCCCCTTAGAGGTGTTGGAGGACAATGTTTGAACATCGTGGGTTCGTCGAATGGTGTGATTTGTTTGTCTGATGATCTCCATGGTTATGCAAATACTGACATTATCCTATGGAACGTAACCCTTGCATAAGAAAAACTTATGGTGGATACCATTATGGCATTGGGTTTTGTTACGAACCTGTTACGAATGATTATAAGGTAGTTCGGCTTATTTACCTACAATCCTCGGGTGCTCAATGGCCTTTCCTTGATCCACCTAAGTCAGACGCTTATAACCTTAATATTGGGGTATGGAGGACTCTCCGTGTTTCTGCTCCTCTATGCCGCGTTGTCACTGACACTTATAGCAAGTGTTGTCTACATAGGATATTATATTGGCCTAGGCACATAAATATTGGCTCTTACATCGGGTATGCGATTGTGTCCTTTTATTTGAGGGACAAGATATTCAAGGAGATAAAGCTACCTAACAGCTTGGCTCGTTGGGATATCCCACAAGATCACTTTAGTAGGAGTGATTTAACGGTTTCCCGGGTAGGGGTATGTCAGTATATGCTAGCGTGATGGTTAAAAAGCATGGAAGAGACAACATTTGTTCTGTTAGGATCATGAAGAAGTATGGCGTGGTGAGTTCTTAGTTCGAATTGTTCAAAGTGGTCCTTGACCTATACTGTTCTAGATCATTTGGCTGCTTTAGGATGAATGGGCAGATCTTGGTGTTTGATGGATATGGTAATTGCAAATACAACGAGAGTTCTTATACAATGATATTAGTATATTCGCATGGAAAGAAGGTTAAAAAATTGACATCATATAGTGGAGTATCATACTCCTTCTCTTGGGGTTCGTATGTGCAGAACTTGGCTTTGCTAAAGGAAGGGAAAGGGAGTCTGGGAATGCTTCCAATGACCATGAATTATTTTTTTAGAAAGCTATCCCAAATTGGTATGGCGGCATAGACACTATAGAACCAGTAGTCATGAGTCGTCTAATGGTTCGTGAGGATGAGTTGCATTCGTGTTCGTTTAATTATCATCATGCACAATGTTTGTGTTGTATAGTTTTCATGTTGAGGTACAAACTCAAGTCCCACATCGGGGAAATAAAGAAGAAAGGACTTCCTTATTAGAGACCACCAACTCAATTAGTATGAGGCCTTTTGGGAAGTACCCAAAAACAAATCCGTGAGGGCTTAGGTCTAAAGTGGACAATATCATGTTGAGTGGAGGAGGCGACACAACGGGCCAAAAAAGTGGTATCAGAGCCCATGTTCTACCTTGGGCTAGGCATATGATGTACAATTAATGGGAACATGCCCATGGGTTGTATATGGAGCACATGGTCAAGACTTGAAAATGGTGTACACTAGCACAACCCGATCCAGGGTGCTAATATGGATGATGAAGATTCAATTCTAGGGGAGGTAATATGAATGACCCAAGTCCAGGGTTGTAAAGATATTGGCGAGTGCATGGTGGTGTAGTAATTCCAGGTTATCAAGACTTAAGGGTGCTCAGGGGGGTGCCCAGATTTGTGGGGCTACATGATGTGGAAGAATATTCTAGACCTTACAAAGGATGGTATGTCGTTTGAGAGGGAGGTCGTGGATCTAAGTGGTGCTTGGTTTGAGGGGAGAATTGTTGAGGTACAAACTCAAGTCCCACATCGGGAAAATAAGGAACAAAGGACTTCCTTATGAGAGACCACCAACTCATTTAGTATGAGGCCTTTTGGAAAGTACCCAAAAACAAATCCGTGAGGGCTTAGGCCCAAAGCGGACATTATCTTACTAATGTTGAGTGGAGGTGGCGACGCAGCAGGCCAACATTTCATAACGACATTAATGGTTGAATATGTGAGGCCATTTGTAACTTTATATTGTTCCATGTACTTCTTTCATTTTTATCAGAAAAAGAAAATTAATGTGCTTTTTTTTTTTGGCAAAAACAGGAGGCTCAAAGCCTACATCATATTAATTTTTTTTCTTTATATTTTCCTTATGTTAGGGGTAGCCTATTTATTGTTTTCTACTAGTGCGTGTGTTGTACGGTGATGACACTAAACCTCTTGATCTGAATTCTACCATTTGTTACCGTTCAATAACTTGATCTAGTAAAATAAATTTCTTGGTTGTTTATGTCAATTCATTTCCTCAAGTCTGTTGGTAGCAGAAGTTCACATACGGAGTAAGTTCTAGCATGGAGCAGGGACGTAAGACGCGGGTTACATGGAGTTTCAATTAGAACATGTTGTTTAGGTTCGAATAAACTCATGAGTCATGACACAGTTTTCAGTATATAAGTTTGGAAAATTTCCATTTTAGTGCCCTGAGGTTTTGCTTATTCCCAGTTTCGTGCCCTCAGTTTTAGCTAATCCCACTTTAGTGACCTCACGTATCACACATGTTCCGTTTTAGTGACCTGAACTATAACGCCGTCAAAAAATCCGTTAAGTTAGTCTTTAATACTGTTGACATGATATTAAAACGCAAATAATTCTCTTATCATATGCTAATCATCTCTTCTCACATAACATCTTCTTCGTCAATTATTTCCATTTCAACTACTGTTCCCACTTATTATAAATATTATACAAAAAAAAAAAACACTTATTGAAAAAAATGGAAAATTTCCATGGACACCAACAAGGCCAACAACCCAATTGATACACCCCACCACCAACTCCCCTCCCTCACTGGCACCCCTAATCCCACCCCACCCCACCTCACCCCAACCACAGATCCCAAGCTATACCGCCCCTCTTCCCTGTACTAACTCAACCTATCCCCCTCCCTTTGACCCCACAACAATGCACCTCCTTGATCCCGCCATAATCCCCCTCCCCCGACTAACTCAACAGACCCCCCTCCCCCGCCCTGAAGAGCAATGAACCACCTCCTCCTGCACCGCCCTATCTCAACGGCCATCCCCTGAAATTTACGGTGGCTTGAAGGTGGTGGTATATGGAAGGTGCGGGATTCGTGGGGGTAGTTGGGGTGGCTTGAATGTGGTGGTACGTATATGGTGGTATGGTCGTGGGTGTGAGTGTGGTGTGAGTGAGGGTGACGGTTGGTGAGTGCGTGGTCGTGGAGGTGGTTGGGTGGTTGGTTGGATATAAGAGGGTGGGGGATGAATAAGAGGAGGCATGGAGGAAGAAGAAGATGAACCGTTAGGGGAGGGGTTGGATTTTAATGGGTTACTGACTTACTGCACTTGCTAGGATGAGAGGAAAAACAATATGGGTTTTGGGTGGGGATGAACATAAAGGATTTTTTCGATTTTTTTATGATTTTTAAATATTTTGTATCTACTCAAAATAATTTTTCTGTCCTAATTAGAATATAAAAATACTTCGTATATATTTCGAGATTATGAATTTTCTAGAATTTTTAAGATAGTATTGATTTTTTTTGTTAATTTTTTTGGTTTTTTAAGACATTTTTTAGTATTTTTAGTTAATTTATTGATTTTGTAATTTTTTATAATGTTTTTTTTTTGAGGAATTTTCAGATTTTTGTAAGGATTTTATGATATTTATATATTTTTTTTTGTATTCATTAGAAATAGTTTATTTTGTTTTCCTAAATAGAAACTATTTAGGATTTTTCATTTCTCTTTTATAGGCTAATATGCAAGCTAATGACAGATTAATAACATTAAGGACTAAACTAACGGTTTTTCTAACGGACATTAACTTGAGGTCACTAAAGTGGAACATGTATCAAAATCTGAGGTCACTAAAGTGGAATTAGATAAAACAAAGGGCACGAAACTGGGAATAAGCAAAACCTCAGGGCACTAAAATGGAAATTTTCCTATAAGTTTCCTTGGCTGAAAGTCTGAAATTGGTAACATATACTCCATATATTGAGTAAGTTCGATCTCAACAGTTCCACTACACTCTATGGAATCATTAAATTAAACTTCTTTCTTTTCTTTTCTTTTTTTGACAAAGCGAGACATTAAACTTGAAGAGCACAGAATGCTCTATCATATATTCATATTCTTATCTAGCAGACTAGCAGCTGACTAGCTAAGTCTCATTTCATAACAAGGAAAAACAGAAGTTTCAGTTCACAAGCAGCAAATAATAATGTAAGCTTTGCTTTGCCTTGTGACATGCTTACGTACGTAAGATAAGTACATATCATTGCTGTTAGCTGCTTTAGGAAGTGGAGTGATCTGTAATATGCTGTTCTAAATTCTTAACTGAAACGTCTTAACAACTCAACTAAGGACTTGTACCAAAAAAAAATAAAGAAACTCAACTAAAGATTCCAGTTAAGGGAAAGAATACTTCGTACTCAATAATGCATGTTACAAATCATTAGGTAGAGCCGTAGAGGGCAAGAGTAACGGAATCAATGATTAAGGGCAGATTGTCCTTTCTCCGTACGCGTTCACAACTGGCGCTTATTTTGCTACAACTTCCATGCTGCTACTAGTTTTAAAGTGCCCATAAGTCAGCAATCCAGCCCTTAATTAGCAAAGTCAAGCCCTCCCTCTAATCTCCACGTCAATATGAATGAAAACATGTACTCGTTCACACTCAGTCTGTGTACCTGTTTCTTCGTTTACGCTCTTTCGAGAGTATTAAATGATAAATATTGATCTCTCCACTATCCCTATCATTGTACATCGCAATCTTGATGATTTGAGTCCCAAGTTAACACATCGTCAACACTCACTACAAGAGAAAAGCCACTTTTCGTAGCGTACTTAATCATTTTAATTAGTTTCATTTTCTTTTAAAACCCATTTTGGCTCACTTAGAATGTTATAGAACTATTTCATATGTTTATGTTGGAGGATTATATACGTTCTTTTATATAATTTAAGATTATTATGTAAGATAATATTTGATTTGAAGATATGTATGACTATGCATGAGTACTCAATCTATAAAGATTATCTACTGTGATATTTGAAGTCCATTACAAACCTTAAAATGTACAAACTTGAAATTCAATGTAGTGAGATATATTGTCTAATGCGAGAATGTGAAAGTATTAGCTATCGTGACAATTATGAAAATTTATTGCGATGATTGTGACTAATATTGTGACTAATATGCATGATTATGGAGGCCAGTACAAATAGGTTTTTTTTATAGCGGCTACAATTGCCACATTATCACTGGAAGTATATAAATTTCGCGGCAATTACCAAGGTTTATCGCGGCGATTGCAATTGATGTAATTGGCATGATTTTAGAGGTGAAAAAGTCGTGGCGTCAGGGTATACTACGACAACGGTGGCTACAACAACGAATACTTAATCATTGGGATAGCTTTTGACCGGCTCAAATAATTAAAAAGGTCTTTTTTTTGTAGTGACCAAACTTATTTAATGAATTCTCCCTCACTTGATAAGGTCTTTAATAGCACTTGAATTAGGACTAAATCAAATGATAAAGCAACAACAAAAATAGGTCATAGATTTGAATTACGTCTTTGAAGACAGAGGAACGTAGGACCACTACGGTGGCAAAGCTCTCTCTCTAAGTTCCAAAACTGCGGGTCTCAAACCCATGGTTAAGATAGAACAAACCCTTACCCGTCGATCTAAGTAATCTAGGTGAAAAAATTACAACTATAAACTAAATGAAAGAAAATTTTAAGATGGTCTAATATTAACTCATAAACAAAAAATCTCATACATATCTAGGAACTTATAACATGTCAATAAAAAAAACAAACTAATCAATCAATTACTCCGTATTATGTTTTGCGATGTTCTCTCGTATTTTTTTTTTTTTTTTTTGAGAATAGGTAAGAAGAAGTATATAAAAATTAGGAGTGTCCCCAAATCTATTTTGGTACAAAATATCATCTAATTCATTAAGAGACTATGACTAATTGAGTGACCTAAATTCGTCATCCAGTCTACTGCTCAATTTCCTTCTCTAAAAATGTGTGTAATGTTCTCTCATATATTGTGCATAAAGTATTATATGAGATCATCGAATTTTAAATTAAGATTAGATGGTATTAAGTTGGTCACATTCGGGATTAAAACGATCACTTTCATAGTGATCACTTTTATTATAGTCAATAGAAAGTGACTACTCCAAGAGAATGAGCCATCTGTTTTAACAAATTGTATTTTTTTTTGTGCTGGCAATTTGTTAATTACTATCATGTTCTACATTTCTCTAACTTAAACTCTCAAAGTAGGGGGCTGGGCAATCCCTGCAACCAAATTTTAACGGCAATTAAATGCATTACAAATTCCAGCTCGAGAGTGGACTAGCTTTCTTAGAGACCAATGCACCGGTAAGACTGTAAGAGGTACATAAAAGCAGAGATGGTACGACAAAGGCAGGAATCTTCCTTTTGTTTGATCCATCACCTGTAAGGTGCTACTCATAATTAACAACCATCCTAGACACGTTTACCGTTTTTCTTTTGTAAATGTGAAATAACGTCCAATAACCACACATGAAACTAACAAATCCATTTCTCATCGAAATAAAATAAATTTACTTTCAAGTGGAAAAACAAAGCACTAAATTTCCCAAGAAGAAATAACCTGAATTGCATGTGATGCAGCTTAAAAGGAATCTTCTTTTGTTAATCTTCTCCCTGGGCATTCTCCTTGAAGATGCATTAAAATATTATCAAGAGTTCAAGATTAGCTTATAATTACATATTAAGTATGCTAGAGTATGTAATTTTCTTGGTGTATGGCCTGGAAATCGCAGGTGTTTTTATGCCTCCTTCCAAACATCAGTAGAAAATGAAGAGTACAAACTACAAAGGGGTGAAAATTTGCGGAGGCAGTAAATGAAGTACCAAGGTCAGCATAGTACAATGGATCAAGAGCGGTGGGTGTAGACTGTAGAGTGTCTTAGCACTAATAATTAGCAGACCGCGTATTTTAGAGACCCTACTAAGTAATGCCAGAAAAACATCAGACTAACAAATAGTTTTGGCATTTAATGAAATTCACATTATATTAGACATATGCATGCAATGATCCCAAAAGTACCCTCATGGAACCTTCATACGCAACCCCTCAACGTCCGTTCCCTCTCACCCTCCACTATAAATCCTCCCAAACTAGAGTCCAAAAGGCAGATTAAGGTTGACAACAACATTCTATTTCTAACCAACATCTTCATTCCTCAAGATTCTATAAAGAAAGAGAAAAGAAAACCAAAGAAAAATGGCAGGAAACAGGAATTTGATGAAGTTGAAGAGGTGCATAGTGAAGCTCAGGAGATGCATGCAACTCTTGCAACCAGTCAGACCCATTCTGAGCGACGACGAGTCAGACGGGAAACAAGGGACATCAGCATTGGTGCCAAAAGGGCATTTTGCAGTCCTAGCAGGGAAGGGGCAGGAGAAGCAAAAGCGCTTTGTGCTCGACTTGAGTTACCTGAGAAATCCTGCACTTCTGAAGTTGCTAAAGGAAGCAGAAGAAGAGTATGGATTTCACCAGGAAGGAGCATTGGTCGTCCCTTGCGGACCTGAAGAGCTACAAGGAATATTGGAAGAAAAATAGACACAACGGATTGCTGGTGGAATTTGTTCTGATGCAAATGAAGTAGCTAGGCAATTTAAACACTAACTCATACGAAATCAATTGTATAAGATAAACATTCTTTTGTAGATCAGCCCTTCCAAGCATGAAGCATTATATTAAACTTGCACTGCTATTCGGGATCAATAATAGAGAGATTTCTCCCACTTTTTTCAATTAAATGTTGGATTGTAATTGATGTTTGTAACTCCATTAAGCTCAAAGCAACGCTTACTGTGAATAAGTAATTAAGACCACAATAATGATGATGATGACAATAATCACTTGCCATGCAATGTGATATCTTTTAAAAAGAGACCTGAGGACAACAAAATTAAGAGTCATGATTCAAACTAAATTTTTATCTAGTAAGAGTCTGTGAAGAGGCTCCAGTAGAAAACCAACAAGACTCGGAAGGCACTTCCAGAGGGAGGGTGGGGGGTGGGGGGGGGGGGGG
>CAAKMY010098755.1:394-13169 GCA_901111285.1 Corrigiola litoralis | reverse complement strand
CACACCTTTCCAGCTTTAATTGACGTGGAGGGTTCACTGCTCTGTACATTTTTACTTGGAACAAACTAATTTTAAGATAATCAATTTGTTTATCATTTCTTATTTTCAGCTTTGCGGGGTTAGAGGTGGTGGAAATGCAGCAGCACAGGCTCTATTCTGGCAAGGAAAGCCAGGGTTGAGCTTCGTTATAGCATTCGGATCAGAAAGGGATAGGAACGCAGCCGTTTTGCTTGCCAGGAGATTTGCTTTTGATTGTAATGTAAGCTGTTACCAAACTGCATAGTAGCATTCAATTATGCTTCCAGGTATATATGCTATTCGGTTAGAAGACAAACTCTGATATATTTGCTTCTGTGGGGTGCTCAACAGGTTATGCTTGCTGGTCCTGGTGATAGAACACCTTTAGGGACATGAACATGCGCGAATCTGACCTTATGGCAAAATGTATTTATCAAAGTTCCCCAATGTATTGTATATTAGGTTGGTGAATCCGGTGTCTTTATTGCAATCTCATCCGTTCATCGGGTTGATGGATTGGATGCTTGCAAGTATCTAATTGATGAATTGAAGGCATCGGTTCCAATTTGGAAGAAGGAAGTTTATGCCAATGGAGAGGTTTGGAAGGAGAACTCGGAATAGAGAGTGGAAACAAGGCTTGTTGTCGGGGGAAATTAAAGGAGGCAGAGAGTCATGCTAAGAAAGGTTGTTGCGGTTCCAAGGTCAGGGTGGATGAACATATTGCAGGGCTATCAAACAATTGAGTACAGTGATAGGATAATTACTTGAAGTTCCTTTTCGTTTCGTCAAACAACTTCTGTGTAATAGGGAGCTTGTTTTGCTTCTTGTGCTCTTACAGTCTTACTCCCAATGGAGACAAATTGAGTTTGTAAACCTATATAGTTGAGCAATACATTTCCTTGTCTGCATGATACTGTGCAGTGAGGCCTTTAGCTTCATTTTGCGAATTTGCGCCTGTTTTCTTTCCTATATTTTTTGGGCAATAAATCCTTGCTTTTTGACCAATAAATCCTTGATTTGTGGGCTGCTGTTGTTTATTTTAACCTTAACAAGCTTGTGTAGCATCTATTCAGCCTTTGAAATTAGAGAACTGGTCAAGTTCGTTTAGTTCTTTGCTTTTCTGGCTTTCTGCTATGCATTTCTCTGATTTCCTTCCAAATTCTTCCCAGACTGATTCAGAAATAGCAAGAATATCAAACAAAGGTGCATATATCAATCAAAGGTGCATATATCAAACAAAGGTGCATTACATCCGCTTTTACATATACTAAAAGGACGCATACAATTCAAGCAACAAATAAACAATAACTATTAGGACTTACAACTGCAGCTGGTTTTATTCTTGTACAGAATTAAAGTGACTAAACGTCACATGTACAACTCTTTTTAATTAGTATATATTTTTGCTCATTTTGAGGGAAATACTTCTTAAGCAACCAAGTGTAAAACACAAGGAAAAGAATGATTGAAAGGAAGATTATAGCGGCAATTGAATTGCTATTGTCGGCCGAACTTACCTGTAATGAGATGATGATTAGTGTGAGTAAGTAAAAGTAAGAGTAACAGAAAAATAAAAGTTACTAAGTTTAGGTCGTCTCTTTCAACTGTTATCTCCTTAATAAAGTATGTTACCTTCATTAGTTGACAAAAAAAATGTGTTACCTTCATGATTCCCACTGCACGTTTTCTTCTCTTCTTTTCTTGCTCTTGCTCTTGCTCTTGCTCTTCCTTTTTGTTCTTCTTTGTTGATTCTCTGGTTAAACTCTCTCAGGAGCTCTCTCTTTTATATAAAGCAACATAGTTTGGTCTACCCAATTGTTCGGTAAAGCTTGAATCAGCATTATTTGGTCGTTTCAGATGTTCGGTGTGAAAGTGTGTGTTGTAGTGGTGAGTGGTGACCAGGTGGCTAATGAAGTGGGTATTATCAGCTGTGTTCGGTAATGCATGACTTTCTCTGTCTCTATGTTACAGTATCTTTAAAAAAAAAAAAAAAAAAAAACAAGTCACACTCTCTATAACACTGAGCTCTTAAGTAGTGTATATGAATTGCCTTTATTAAGTAGTGTATGTGAAGTCAGTTTGACAATAAGATGGTCTTTCGATAGAAATGTACCTTAAGCCTCAGTTGGTTGTTTTAGGTTGATATGGGTTTAATGATGACATTTTTTGATACGCCTGAAATGAACCATAGGTTGATAAGTTTATATATCAACCATATTGTACCTATGAACCATAAGGTAGTTTGAGATAAGTAGTAATGGGCAAGAACTCTATTGAATTAAATCCTTTCTAAAAATTTTGTACCTATGTATTTGTCTGAGGTCATTTTTTGGTTATCATTTTATGTGGTGTGGCGGTGAAGAGCAAAGTTGGTTTCATGATTGGGATAATTGAGAGTTAACTTGTTTGGTATTTGTCTAATGATCAAATTTTCATATTTCGGCAGCTTGTTGGTACTGGTTACAATGTTAATCTTATTGATGGTTTCCCTCCTGTTATAAAGAGGAAGTAAACATGAGGTGGTGTAGACGATAGATCTTTAGGCTCATTATTTTGTTCATGAATGTTAGATCTCCCTGATGTAGGTGAATTTATTACAACCTGAAGCTCTCTGAGTTATTCTGATGTTTGGTGTGATTCTGTCTAATAGTAGTTGTTTCACTCTATTTCAGTATTTCTATCCTTCTGAACATAATCCACCTTTCATTGGCATCCTGACATGGTGGGCACTTGCGATTTGTCTCTTCTTTCCCCTTCCCCCATCTTGTTTAGTTGTTTTCAACCTAATCAGATATGACTTACTCACATGTCAGTGCTGATGGATTTATTGTGTGTTTTATCTGTTCCTTTTCTTACCATTAGACAGGTTAATATATTATTCCTTTCATTGGAAAGATACAAAATTTCCTATATTCTTGTGTTCTTCAACTTTCTTCTATTAAAAACGAATTCTAAAACACTGGTTGATGTTTTACTTTTATTGCAGATTACGTGTACAATGCTATTGATGCTCTACCTGTGACTTCTCATCCTATGGCACAATTTGTGACTGGTGTTATGACCCTTCAGGTTCGTATTGGTGACTTATTTATGTTCCTCATCGTTTTTTAGTAATTGTTTGTTGGTTCTTGCTGGACTGCTGTTGAATAAAATTGATTTTCAGTTGAAGTTGCTTCTAAATTATTGGATAAGAAATCTGTGTATATAATTGAGGACTAACTTAAGTGATGACTACTACTTGCTTTCTTTCCGCCCTCCTATTGGAACTGGTTTAGTTTCCTGATAGCCACTGTCTTTGTAATGACTGCAGCAGTCCCTTCCAAACAAAGACATAAGTGCACTGCTTTGATCGGGGCCGTTCAATTCATGGCCTATAGTTTATAAGCCTTCTATTCCATGACTAAGTCATATATAAATTTATTACTAAGCAACTTGTTCAAACTGCATTTCTTCTTTCAGGTTCAAAGCGAATTTCAGAAGGCATATGAGAAAGGAATTTGTAAGTCAAAGTGAGCTTTTCTAGTAATGTTTGTATTGTACTTGCCTTGTAGGCTGTAACTGTATAGCAAAGCCAGTATTGATTGTGTCCTTCTATGCAGGTTGAGGGAGCCATCTTTTGAAGACTGCCTTAGTTTAATAGCTCAAGTTCCTGTTGTTGCTGCTTATATTTATAGGAGGTCAGCAAATACTTTTTGGATTGTTTGAGATGTAATTGATCTATGAAAATATTTTAATGCCGTTTGTGGGTAATTAAACAGCTTAAATTTGAGCATCACGTAGAAAAATGAGTTCTCAAATATACTGACACAGGTGCTTCCAGCCTTTCTGCATGGTTGAGGTCATGGTCAGGAGTCTAGGAGCCCCATGTTCCTGTCAGCTCTAGTAGTAATACCCTTTCAATTTGCATGTCTTGTCATTAACAACAATATTTGGTATTGAAGCTATTGATAATGTCTTCGCTAAATAATTTCTAGTCAAAACTTAAATCTTTTTTTTTTTTAAACTTTGACGATCCTTTAATGACGTTCATTTTAGCTGACCCCAATTTTTTTTTCCAAGACTTAGGCTTTGTTGTCGTTGTTGTTGTTCTTCGTCGACCAAAGGAATAAAGTGTCTATGGATGAACTTTATATAGTGGTAAATGTTCCTAGTCTGTGTCGTGTATCACCTCAAAGTTCATTAATATCTCTGCTTTACACAAACATTTAGGGCTGTATTCAATTTTTTTACTAATTATTCACCCATTCCGCTCTCACACTCTCCATATATGTTCCTTATTAATTTATTTCAAGGCTATTGGCGTGGCCAAGGTGGTTTTACTGCTTGCATAGTTTTAGTAAAATGGCTCCTTAAAGGGTAGAGAAAGCGTAGGGAAATTTGGGTGGGCATTGTGAGATGTGATGATTTTGCGCTTCTGCTTTTGCGGGTATTACAACTGTGAGGCCTGGCTGGTTATGTAGTTATGTATTGTAAACGGGGAAGTGATACATGGTGTCTAACTTGACATAGTGGTATTGGTTTGTTGGACTTTGAGTTTTATCATTTTTTCTCTTTGGAGAAATAAGCTTAGAGATTCTATTTCACCAAAACAATAGCCAAAATACAATGCCAGGAGAGGACAAGTACAGCCATAGCTCAACCTAGAGCAAAATAAACCCAGAAATCAAACAAGAAACAGACCACCTAATCAAGCCACTTAATCCAGCAAGTAGAAAGACTTTTCTTAGCTAGACAGGCTTGATTTACAAGCAAACATACGAATACTAACTTCATACTTAATCCTGCGAACAATGCAATCAAAAGAATTAGTCAAGTCAAGTCAGCGCAGATATTGTTGCTGCAAAAGAACATTTTAGCTTCTTTTTCAACCAATGATTCCCTTTGATTCGAGTCTTGAACCAATGAAGCTCCCCATGTAAGCTGAACACTTGTCTATGAATTCTGTTCCACCTCAGAATGTGCTGCCAGATGGTCTTAGAAACCATACAGGAGAAGAACAAATGATTCCTGCTAACCTGCTGACATTTATAGAATACACACCAGTTAATGATGCACAAACCTCTTTTACAAAGATTGTCCACAGTAGGGAGAACATCCCGCAGAGGAAAGCTAGCAATAACAGCATGTCTATGATAGACAGAGCTGTCTCATACATGCTTAGCCCAGTGAACTGTATCAACTTGATTTCTGAAAATTTGTAAGCTTCCGTCATGTTGAAAGAGTCTCCTGAAGTCCGATTCTGCAGCAACAATTGAGCAGCTCCTATACCACCAGCCTTACTAACAAATTCAGTCCTGACTTTTAGGAGATTCCTAAATCCCCAAGAACATTCAGTATTTGGGAGATAGTGCCCAATATCACTCCTGTTTTGATAGTATTTATTCACCCATTCACACCATATATTCTGATATCCTCTATGGAGTTTTCAGAGCCATTTCAACAAAAGGGACTTATTCCAACCTAAGACCTCTTTAAACCCCAAGCCACCCTCAGAAGTAGGAAGAGAAACGCTGTCCCAGGAAGCAAACACCAGCTCCTTTGCACCATCAGCAGAACCCAAAAAAAAAGCTTTTACATAATTTCAGGATTTGCTTCTGAACTTTCATAGGCAACAAAACACTAAGTGCACCAAAAATTTTGGATGCCAAATATAACAAAGTTTAGCAGCTCAATTTTGCCAGCTTAACTCAGAAATTGGGAAGCCCAATGAGTAATCTTTCCTTTGATCTTGCCAATAAGAACCTGTATTATCTTAGAAATCAATCTAGAGGAATTAAGAGGGATTTCCAAGTATCTGAAAGGAAATCCCGCAAAGCATAACCAGTTTCTCTCAGAATCTGCTGCTCAATATCTGAAGCATCTAAACAGCTCTTAATAATATTCACAGAACTCAAATATCCCCTAGTAAACACAAGCAAGTCATCTGCAAATGTTAGATGAATGAGCTTTAATCTCTTGCACTTAGAATGAGCTGAAGTATGGAACTTGTTGCTCAAGAACTGGGAGAAATGTAACGAAACATAATTAGAACTTTCTCCAAGTAAGACCAGTCTAATGAATCAAAGGCCTTTCTAATATCCACCTTAACAATACTTCTAGGAGAAATATGAGATCTTCCATACTTCTTGACAAGTTCTTGAGCAACTAGACCATTATTAAACAAATTTCTCCCAGTTGTAAAAACAGCTTGCTCAGGCCCTAGTATATCAGAATTGATGGACTGAATCCTAGTGGCTAGGACTTCACTGATTATTTTATACAAAACATTGCACAGAGCAATGGGCCTATAGTCCTGAACAGAAACAGAGACATCCTTCTTAGGTATCAGAGCCAAAAGAGTAACATTGATCTGTTTTAAGAGCTTACCAGTCCTGAAAAAATCCTTCACTGCAGCACACACATCCCAAGCCTTCTAAAAGAATCCATAGGTAAAGCCATCAGCTCCAGGAGCCTTGTCCTCATGAAGAGAGCGACCTTAACCTCCTCCGAAGAGACATGCCTAGTTAAAATTGTACATAGATCTGAACTTACACAAGGCCCATTCTCAAGTAAACTGACATCAAATGCAGTAGGAACAGAATTTGAACCCTGCAATTTCTTGTAAAATTCCAGAAAAGCAATTCTAACCCCTTCAGAATCATGTTGAACTATCCCAGCCGCATCTTGGATGGATCTAATTCTGTTAATCTTCCTCCTCTCATCAACCTTGGCATGAAAGTAACCTGAATTTTCATTATTGTTTTGAATATCACCAATCTTTGCTCTTTGAACAATGCTACTCATTTCAGCTTTCTTTAGTTTCAAATATCTATCTCTGAGATGCTTGACCTTTTTTTGCAAATCTATATTCCCTGGAGTGAGCGCCAAATCCACCCGAGTGTTCCAGAACAAGTCCTTAGCAGCAGTAGCCCTCATCTGAATATCAGAATGATTTCTTTTATGAAGAGCCTTTAAATTCTGCCTTTAACATCCTCAGTTTAGAGACAATTCCAAACATATTATCGCCCTCAATATAAGTACTCCAAACTATTTTAACAATATCATGAAACTCATTAACATCATACCAATGATTCAGATTTAAAAGGTCTAATTACAGGAGCCTGAACCTCAGGATTTAGGAATGGTGACAATAACTGTGGAGTGATCAGAGACCCTAGGAGGGCCAAAATGAACTGTGATGGCTATATTATGTGCTCTATCAAGCTTAGACCAAACCCTGTCAATATCATCTTGTCCATTTGTCCAAGTGAAGAAACCCCCTGTTGCAGGGAGAACCAATTGGCCACTAGCTGCTCTGAGCGGGCAAACAGTGTAAGTATAGCACTGTTTTGGTTGACCGGACTTTATAGTTTATACCATGTACCCATGTTATTAGGTATTATACCCCTCATTTTGGAAACATACTCTACACTAAAACAACTTATACGCAAAACATAGTAATGATTAGGATTTTGAGATAACATTGGTAATTGCAGAGTTGTTGTACATGAACTTGACATTTGAAAAAGACCTCTAATTTACATGTTGAATTGCTGAATTATGTTTCATATGTATTCTCTTTAACTGATATCTATAAGTTTGTAGAGCTTGAGTTTATAAATTGTGTGGATTAAATATAAATAAAATGGGTGAAAACAATGAAGAGGTAGTGATGATGGAAGAAGAAAAAGTTGAAGGTGGGTGTGAAGTAGGAGTTGGAGACGTGAAGTGGGAAAGGTGGTGCTTAAGGTTTTTCTTGTTGAAGCTGATGATTCTACTCGTCATATTCTTACTGCCCTTCTTGGGAAATGTAACTATAAAGCTATAATTTTTGTCCTCTTTGGGTAAAATTTTGGAATTTTTACTTGAATATTTTGATTTGTGCTATAATCTTGTCTGTTTTGGGTTGTGGGTTGATGATATTGTTGCTTTGATGTGTGTCATTTTGGTTTTATTAGAGAATGTAGTTTTAAGGGTAATGTTTTTCTTTCTTAAAATACTCTTGCAAAGCGACCGCTGCAAATCCCTGCAATATCCTGCTCACAACTTGTTGTTTGTCCCCCGGAACAGAACACCTCGGAGTTGATCACCGAGTTCTTGGTCTGTAAACGGAAGCAACCTCAAACGTGAGATACGGATCACCCCTTCCCCTCTTGCAAAATTCTAAATATAATCAAAGACTCATGTTCAAATACGGCACTAATACTAAAATATCGTTGCTTTAACTTAAATACTCACTAATATCTGAATACTTTTCTTGTTAAATGCATGTACACACCTTCGGACGCTACAACCCATCGGTGCTGTCTATCTTGTCAAGGTAAAAGGGCTTGATTGGGTGTTATGTCGCCGTTAGTTTTCTATGAATTAAATCCCCTTTCTAATGTTTGCATCTCATATAACTTGCATGCACACCTTTTGAGCTGCGGACAAAGTTCCGGTTATTGGCTAAAGATGAGGTCAGGTACTCAAACACTGTTTAAAACATGCGTCGGTCTAATGGTTTTTTTACTTAGAAATGTTTAATGGTTTAACAAAGCAAATTGTAAAGCATCAAAGAGGTCTGTTTCATGTGACTACCTTAATTCATTTTACTACTGTAAAGTCTATTGTTATGGCTGTTCTGGTCTGTTTTAACCTTCTTTAATTGTTTCCTCTATAGTTTATGGTATTATAAGGAACCTGTACGTTTGCCTCTAATTTCCTATGGTAATGTCTACGTTTTAACCTGAGTCAGTTTAGATAGTTTTAGAGCCTCTGTTTTGGTAACTTATGATTTGAGAATGTTGAAGGGGTGAATAGTTCTATGTAGGTTGATCAATGTTGATGACTGTGAAGCTTAGCTTATACTCCGTACATCACATTGAACATGACATAATCCAATACTAGGAATTTCCATAGTTTTGAAAGCAATTCGTTGTTATTATGGCCGTGGTTATTATTTGTTGTCACTTCCATGTTTTAAGCAAACTTTGATATTAGTCTCCCTTTAAATTGAGTGATATATTGTTGACTCTTGCTGTGTAATTTTTTCAGGGTCGGTCTGAGTACACAATATTCTGGTTGGGTTTTACATATCTTTTTTTGAAATTAATGGCCCCATGGAATGGAAAATGAGGTCTGTAATATTTTGGTCCTGGAATGGCCCAGATCTAGGTAATTGGTTATATGTCAGGTTCAAAATCTGCTGGTTGGTTAATGCATAGGATGATATGATAGGAAAATCATACTCACAATTTGGTAGTCATCCTTTCACATCAACATTTTTATTTCCTTTTATTTTACAAATCCAAAAAATGAATGTGAGGGAGTGGCTACCAAACCTTTCGCCATCGGGTGGGCCTCTATTATCTTTTCATGTTACATATAATTCCACTATTACTTGTTGGACAATGGAAATGAGGGTCTGTAAATTAATTGTGGGTAATGCATATCATTCGACCACTCAATTATGGCCCATTACCTGTCTAATAGATAGTTATTGCACCCTTTGATTTACTAATGCGCTAAAATGGCAAATAGGCCCTAAGACTCTAGTGCTCGGAGCAAGATATAGTTTCCTTTATGGGTGCTGTTGCAGCTTGTGCTAATTGTGTTGTACTTAAGCCCGAGAAAGAGATACATGGTTTTATCATGAGACGATTGTTTCACAATCGTCTTTTTGTTTCCAATTCACTTTTGGATCTCTATATGAAGTGTGGAAAGATCGGTCTTACTTAAAGATATTCGAGAGGATATATACATAAAAAGATGTTGCCTCGTGGAATATAATGATTTTAGGATATGGGATGCTTGGTGAGTTTGAGACAACAGTCGATCTCTTCGGGTCTATGAGGGAAGACACCGTCGATCATGACTATTTCATTTATAGCAGTTCTATCGGCTGGTAGTCATGGGAGTTTTGTTGAGAAGGGAAGAAATACTTTGAAGAGATGAAGGCCAAAGGCATCATGCCCACACATATCCACTACACTTGCATGGTTGATCTTCTTGGTCGAGCTGGACTTATGGAAGAGGCCGTGGAGCTTACAAGAAACCTCCCATTTGAACCAGATTCCAATATTTGGGGCGCTTTACTTGGGGCTAGCTGAATCCATGGGGTTATAGAGCTGGCGAAATGGGCAGCTGAACACCTCTTTGTGCTAAAACCAGAGCAATCTGGATATTATGTGCTTCTTTCAAATAAATTTTTAGAAGCAGGAAGGTGGGATGAAGCAACGAGGGTTAGGGAACTCATGAAGTCCAAGGGGGTTAAGAAAGATCTTGCATACAACTGGGTTCATGGTCATGATCAGGTTATTCAGGTTCGCGCTTTTCTCGTTGGGGAGTCTCTAGAGAGATCAGAACAAAGTTGATATCCGGCGTATTCTGCTTGACCTGGATTATTCATGTACAGACAAATTTGGTCTCATCACTCATCAGTTTGCTTAACTCCAGAGATTGCATTAGAGGTGATATTGAACAAGACCTCTTTTTAGAAATTACTGTAGGTCTATAGCCATACTGTCTATATGTTGAGTCCTGACACAACGACCTTAAAATACCATTCTTAACCATTACTTTCCTTTTTCATTATTATGGTTAATTGCAAAGGATCATTTTCTGATGTTTTCTTCAATACTTAGGGTGCCCATTTTTCCACGGTCCTTTTCAACTCTTCCACGGGAGTTCTTGTTGAATTGACCATTATATCCTTTATTTACTTCCCACCCCAAATTGAAACAAAACGGACATTTAAGTCTTCCACCCCAGAGCATGCGATGATTGACTCCGCAGCACCACCCAAAGCATGAACATGCTTACATCATCAACTTTGCCTCTACAATCCCACAGCCCAACTCAGCCTGAAACTATTATCCGTATCAGTTGCGTCATACCGTAAGACTTATATATGCATACCAAAAAGCGGATCCCGGAAACAGCAATGCACATCCCACCATGACTAGATCTGTCCCATGTTCGGATGCTGTTAGATGTCATCCTTCTGATAAATACTTTCAAGCCATGATCCTGTAGTTCGTCGAAGAAGTAGAAATACGAGACAAACAAGCAGAGGAATTAGCACATCTAGTATATAGCTCATTCCCCCTTTCATATATGTTACAATGTTGGCTACCGAATCTGTGTTCTCCAAACTTTGGAGGGGCATAAATTCCTTCGATTTAGGAAGAGGAACCTCCTGGAAGTGGAACCACCGATGGTTAAGAGCCTCATATATTGTCATCCGTTTCTCAGGAAGACAAAATAATCTAGTGACACAAATTAAACCAGAGATTTAGAAACTCAGATTGCTCGTTTTGTAAATTGTCAAATCATACTGTATTTCACATATTCCAGAAAATCTTACTCATCACTAACTAAACAGAGAAGGATACTGTTGTACTGACTAATTGTATTGCGATGCCGATTATAAATTAACACGATGAATCCAATAACACTTTCTTGGTGGAGGTGATCTGCGGATTGGCGTTACGAAAAGTCGTAGATTATATATGTTTCTGTTTATTTTAACTTGGGTTCGGAAGTAAACATAGGGCACTTTGGTCATATCAACAACACTTCCCGTGGAAGAGTCGAAATCACCCGTGGAAAAATGCACTCCCATCTACTTTGACTTGGGCTTGCGGGAAACTTGTCTTGATTTAGCTTATAGGAAGCTCATTTACTTTTATCATAGCAGACGGTCTTTTTTAAGAATAAGTGCATTCCTTATAACATGAAAAACATAAACAAAATCAAACCAAACTAAACCAATAGAAAAAAAAAAAGTAAAAGGTACATGGGACGAACCTTGGACGTTGAAGAGGAGCACCAAAAATCCAAAGAGTGATCATAATAATACCCCAAAATTAACCTCTTGAAAAACTCATAATATAGTGGAGATACCTCAAGATCATCCTCCACAACAAACACAAACTCTCATCATCATTAATGGGCCACAAAGCCTCCAACCACTAGGCCTGCAGGCCCACATTGTCAGTTCAGTAGTTCGAAGGTCCAATAGTTTGAAGGTCCAACTCGTTTCTTAACAAGAATTTTTTATACATGTATTCCATCTTTACAAATTAAGAATTATTTATTATATATGAAAATGATGTATTTCTATATTTAACGGACGCGCTGAATCTCAAAAAGAAGCGATATATTGATAGATTAATTACAGCTCATTTCGATGTATCATTAGTATCCATCAATCCGACACCGATTTCATACCATCAATATAGGGGAATTGATTTGTATAAATTAATTCTACTCATACTCAAGAATATGGCTTGTAAAGTTGAATGTGTTAGCCTAGAAATAATTTGGCTCTACTTATCATGGTGAACTTAGAACGACGTCGATAATTATAAACTAATACTAATTTTTTGTTCTATGAAACACGCTTGGACTAAGCTGTAATAATTTATATTTGATCATGATTGAGACAAACTCGCTCTAACTAAATGAAGATTTGACCTATACTTTCACCACAATGTACATTTTTATAAGATAATAATACTCTACACATTCATTAACTATGCTATAACTAGTTTCTAAACCCATGCAAATCATGGGTTGGTTATAGTTAATTGAAAACAAATTAATTATGTTGATATACTCACATTAATGTCACATTATAAATTAAATTTTTAGTTTTTATGTTTTATGTTACATTATTTCATTGTGCAAATATGATTATCAAATTCTAACCAAATGAGTTTTTTATATTCTATATGTATGTACAACTAATATTGTTGTAGTTTTAATATCCTTAATCTTTTCTTTTAAACATTAA
>CAAKMY010098753.1:0-34953 GCA_901111285.1 Corrigiola litoralis | reverse complement strand
GTTGGAAATTCAGGGGTGTTACAAATATTGTACTAATGTAGTTGAATAGTCTTAGTTTCTTTACCAGTTGTTGTCGTCTTGTCGAATAGAGGTGGATTGTGGATGGGAAGTACTAAGGATATGAGTAAACAATTTTCATACATGACCATGCAAGAGTACTGAGGACTTGGGAGGAACAAGAGATTGAAAATTATACTTGTACGCATAACATTATAACAAAACCAGCTTAGTAACAATTTTTGAAAATAGAGATAAATAGGTTGAACCAAAACTCTCACTATTTATTCTCCTCATTTGGCCATCCTTTGATCCCAGATAATGATCTCCTCTATGTTGGCAAATTGATATTGCTAAAATTGAATTCGTACATCTTCGATGCGAAGCTCATTAGATCTAACGGGGTACAAAATGCAATCTCTTTACATTAATACAAACATGTTCGAAAGCCTTTCCAAAAAGAGGTTGAAGTCGTCATCACTTCCCATAATGCTAACTCGAACATATTTCTTAGGGACATTGGCACCAAATTGTGCACCACTCCGTGCTCGAATCTTTAGTTTAGCTATTAGTTGTGCGGCATCACCAGTCTTGCACTCTATCCATGCGAATCCTATTACCAAATTAGAAGTGACAAGATAAACTTTAAGAAATTAGTAGAGGCTTCAGAGATTTTTTTGATGAAATTTTGGTTATATTGAAGGCAAAAATGTCTAAAGAATGTGTGAAAACACCCAAAATACAAGGATGAGTACAAACACCTATGAAACATAGTTCCTTACACCCAAAACATCTCATGAGTAATGCCATGAAATAACATCACCCATAATAAACACCTTGAAGAAGATAACAACAAGAAAACCTCATACCAAAACCAAGAGGATCACAAGATATTTTATAACCACACCACTAACAAGACTCAACCTATCAAACGAACATCAGATCATCCAGAAATGCCAATATGATACCGCGAAATGATACCATCTTCGTTTAGAGAAAATCCGACTCACCACAATAATCAAAGATACCTATAAACTATCACTCAAATAGAAGTCGGCCTTTAACTTGACATTCAATGGTGTAAGAGAAACAGGAGGATTTTTTACCAATAGTCAGGCTATAATGAACACTCTTGTTCAGCATATCAAGTTTAACCTTTACTTTAGATTGTTTAGGTTCTATCCTACAGGTGTTGCAGCTCTTTCAGATTTTGGCTTGAGAGGACTCTGGTCTTGGGATTGTATTGTCATTTGTCACAATCTTTTAATCCCCTTTTGAGAAAGAATAAAAATGCTTCTTTAAAAAAAAATGATTATCTCAAAAAAATATATATATTTTTTCTTTTCATTTCATAAACCTCTTCAATAACATCCATTTGTCTCTCTACCAATACAATTTGATTATTGTTGATATGTGACTTCGAACAAGTTGGTTTTGGTTTCGGGTTTCGGATGAGAAGAAACAAAGAAGTTGAGATATGGGTCACTCGAGTAGTCACTCGAGTGGTTGGTCGAATGGGGCCTCGAGCAAAAGGAGGCAGGAGACTACCAGAAAACTCGCTCGAGTCGAGCGAGGTCTCCGAGATCTATTTTGCGTCAATTTGTTCTTCAAGCTTCGTTTTGTTAAGTGTTTGTGATATTTGGAAACCCTCCACATTCCTAATATCTAGTTTCCTTATTGTACTGTGATTGCACTAGTTAGGGTTTAATATATAAACACCTCAGGTGCCTTTCATAGCATAAGAGAAATCAGTAGAAAAAAAGTCTAGGTTGGAGATTTTTCTCATCAGTTCTCATCTGAGCCTAAAAGTCTTGTTTGTACTTTGTACTTCTGTTCTCCTCAATAGTAAAATTCGGGTTCCTCTGTTCTGGTGGACTAACTATCAAGTTAATAGTGAACCACGTTAAATCTGTTGTCTTTCTTATTATTTTCTGTTTATACTGCTTTAGTCACTACGCTTCCGCACAACAATTATACCTATCACAACTTATTATAAAAGAAACCTAGTAGGCAGCATTTTGATTTTAAGTTAAAATTATACCATGTTAAAATAGTCACTTTTAAACTTAAAATATTCACTTAGTTTCAGTGTTAATAAAAGGGTTCAGTTTAACCAATTTTTAATTATGTATATTTTAAAATTTGTAAACTATGATATTACGGAAATATACCTGGAGTCGCATGAGTAACCTTTCCCAAGTAGTTGCAGTACGCGGAGGGGACATCTTGGAGGCTAAAGGCTCCGGTGTGCTTAGCAATAGCTCTCAATTTCTCCCACCGGTTGGCCATGACGCGGTGGCCATATTCAAAGAGCCCCTCGAACGGTTTATTACTATTAGCAGCATACTCATAACTATCTGCCGTAAAATTGAGTATCTTTGTTGCTCGAAGCTGGCCTTCTTGGCACGTCCCAATGCTCATTAGTGCTACTGATCTCATCATCTTTGTGGCAACTGTTGCGTCCTTTACAATGGCCCATCTTTAACATGAACATTTTTTGTTAGGTGCAAAGTATAATGCTAGTCTAGTACTCTTTAAATATAAAACCAACAGTCTTGACTAGTGTAATGGAACTGCGGAAGTACATGAAATCAAAGCTAGACAAAAGGTCACCCAATTTAAAATCAACAAATGGATAGTATAAAATCAGTTTTAAAGTTTCCGATAGTATAGAAAATTTATTGCTGGTTTGAGTTGAGACTTTGTACCTAAAGAAATTATCTTCTTAAACCCAATTCCGATACAAATAAAGCAAGTGCAGCAAAGTGTACCATATAGTTTTCTTCTGGTTTTCTGCTTAAGCCAGCCAAGATTTTCTCTTATGCAAATTATTATCAAACAACATGTTAAAGTCAAATAACACTCTCACTTCAACCCCAAATCAAAATAGTCTTTCAGTCTCTCCTCTATGGGAGAGTTTATCTATCTTGTATGTGCAAAAATTTCTGTCCCCTTGTGGGAGTTTGGTACCCTTATGGTTGATTAGTTCGTTGATATATATGGTACTACCTCCATTTCTATTTATTCTTCTTAGTTGCTTTTTGGACACTATTCATCAACAAAGATTGATTTCGTAATTCTTTCTAATATATAAGATAAAATATAGTCATGTGGGATCTTATTTTATTAGTCTTAATGAGTAGATCAAGAATATCAATTTTTTATAAATTTTGGTAACCTATAACTCAAGATATTTAGTATATAAAATGTGCATTGGCATAAGTGCCAAAAGCAACTAAGAAGAATAGATAGAAATGGAGGGAGTACTTTATATGATCATAGAAGAGATTTCTGATCAGCGGAGTCATGTCAATATTATTCTTTTCAAAACTATGATGGATCAGTAGACCTTTTGTATTACTAAACAACAGTATGGAAAAGGGCATGCAGAAAAGTCATATCTATCTTATAGTGATCCAAAAGTTTATTGTAGTTGAGTTTCTTTCTATTTTGTTTGATATGTATTTGTTATATTATTGTAGATGTCGTATGGTTTATAATAATGAACTATTTTCTTTTCAAAAAAAAAATGTAAAAGCCAATGTTTTTGTTATTTTAATCATGGTCATCGTTATTATTATTGTAGTTGCTACTGAACAAACAGAAATTCTATTTAAGCCCTTTGTTTAGACTTAAATGATATGGAGTTTTTGACTATATGAACTAACATTTTAAAGACAAAACTTCTATACTAGTTTCAATAAATATCTTAGCTATGGAGAAGTAGCTAGCTGCCTCTAGGTGCATGAGAAAGAGAATATCCACGTTGATCACATAGTATTTTTGTTACACAAATAAAGCATATAGAAACAAGATTGAGAAACCAAATCAATATGATGAATGATCATGCTTGACGTGGTTTAAATCCAAAATAGACTTACCCAGTTCGTGATCCAGCATGGCCAGTAGACTTGGACAATGTGAATAGCATAACATCATAGTCGGCTGGAGCAGTGATCGGAGTGTACTGTGGCCAGTAGTAAGCAAGATCATATACTACTGACCCTTCTTCCCGATTCACCACTGGCTTTTGACATCTACCATCTGGGTTGTTAGGAGAAGTCACTATTTCTATGTACGGACCTTTGTCTTCCTTGAACTTGTTGGCATCTCCACACCACTCAAACATCTCTGACTTCTCTTCTTCTATCGCCTCTCCATAACCCTTAGAAAGAAAAACAATGTACTAGCTTTTAACCATAGGATCATAATACATAAGAAGATAAATAATAATGTAGCTTATGTAAATGGCAAAGATTGAGGTATACTTGAGAGTACGTACTCTCAAGTATAATAATAAGTATTTTTTTATGTATCTTTAATAGTTTTTTGTGTACCTTGTAGTGAAATTGTGTATGTCTTATAGATCAGAAAAAAATAACATTTTCACTCTATAATAGACAATAACTATCAAAGATACACCGAAAAAACTTTGAGCGAGATACATAAAAATATACTTGAGGTACATACTCTCGAATACTCTCGAGTGTATGCACTAAATCTTGTATATAAATGGACTACCGAGTAATAGGGCTCGGCGCAAACAACGGGTATGCGCTTCTTCTTATTAGTAGCATTGGCAGTAGAGGCTAAGGCACGAAGTGCAACGATCATGAGCTGAGATGAACCCGTGCCTCCAATTATGTATCGGCCCTCAGTCACTGCATTGCCAACAATGCGATGCACCCTTCGAATTGCATCAGTGAACTCAGGCATCTGAAACACAAAATCGCCCTCTTTGGGATTCACAAAATAGCTTATAGTGTCTGATGCTTTTATGGTAATTGAGCACTCATCGTCCACCCTTTTCCAAAACGGTATATACATCTTCGGGTCACCACTGAACAAATGAAGTGACTACTTTTAGAAATGTATTTGCATCTTTATTAACAACATACTTTGCATATGCAATGTATTTCGTGAGTATAAGATGGTTAGTCAATTAATAATCTAAATTTAAATCAATAACCAGTCATCTAAAGGTAGTTCTTACGGCTAGTTATACTAAGTTATGGCCATATATATAATTTAGTTCTTGATGTTATTAATGACTTGAGGGTTGAGACATTGCTTTGGAGTCACGTGGGGAAGATACGAGATGTTGATGCTGGTGTAAAGTAAAAAAAAAAAGAAGCAAATTTACTGTGTATAGTCTAGCGCTCTAGAACTCTAGAAGGTTAAGCTTTCTGCGACTCGCAGGGCATGTAAGAGCAGTTTTGGGGAGGAGGCCATGACACATAGATAGGACCCATGACTGGTGGATACGGCGTAAAATGGATCTGAGAAGTTTTTTTGCGAGTATGCGGGTTTGACTCGCAGGGCATATAACCTTTATTTTCATTTTTATATAATCAATACATATACACTAGGTAATTAGCATACAATACAGAGAGAAAATTCGAAAATCGAGAGTTTTTATGACATTCATACTTAAGTCGTTACTTGCATTGACCTATTGAGAATTTGTCTCATCATCTTGTACTTGTACTCTCTTCATAATCAATGTAGTCCAAGATCCTGAGGACACATATAAGTATATAACACGTTAAAAGTGAATCTCCCCAAAAATAGTTGGTCTTCTTACTCAACTTTAGCCACTAAAGAAGCTTAGCGACATGAATATATACTGTATGTCTATATGTTGTGTCCTGATGCATAATGCATGCATGGAAGCAATATGCAGTTTGTGAAATAACATAAAGATGAGGGAAGTAAAGTAACAGCCGATCGAATCCCATCCAATCTGATTATTCTGGTTAGGAACTAGGACTAATAGGATGATTCTTTGCCTTGGCACACAATTTTTACCTTTTATCTGTGGAATATTTGGTTTAGAAGGAATCTATGGATTTTTCAACAGAAAAATAGGAAAACACAACCCTTACACCTTTTGATCAAAAACCAGACTCTAGATTTCCTTTCCACCCAAAAACCCTTAAGAAGCTAGCTAGATTGGGGAGTGCAGTAAGGATGGAGCATGTTGGCAGAGCTCAGAAATCAGAATAAGGCGGCAGATGTAAATCTTGTAATATTTGGAACTAACCCCCTCCCTGCCTTTTGGACTATTTAGATGTAAATCTTTGTATGCTTCCTGGTAATGTGGAGCATCAGAGGCTGTAATGAACTTTATTGTGACTGAGCCACCTTTCGACACCAAAAAAACAAAAAAAAAAAAGTAACGGCCGAATGAATGAAGAAACTCAACTGATTAAGGTTGATAACAACGTTATCCTTGCTTGAGGAGTGACCATTACCATCGATAACAATGCCATTTCCTTTGCCATTATGGTGATGCACATGTGTTTTTGATTTTGGCTTCGTCTCTGTTGACACCATACTCTCTGTATATTATTCTCTAGTTTTCTCTGCTATATAATCTCGGCTATATAGGTTGAATGTTGAAGATATTAATTAAGTGGTAAACTGTTCAAGCTCTCCTTAGGCTGCTATTTGTAGGGAGGAAGGACTCTCTAATCCCTTCACTAACAAACTTTGACTGCTTCCCTACATTTTACACCCTTCATTATTGTTATTTCGAATTTTTTTCTGAAAGGGTAGTCATATATGCTTGAAGTTTTCCTAAAACTTAGCTTAATATGCCCATTCCCCGATATACCTGGTGCTTTACCAGGATAGTACAAGAGTATTAGAACTACAATTATTGAATCTATCCACAAAAAAAAAAAAAAAACTACAATTATTAATAGGGACGTAAAATTAGACATAGTGATAAATTGAGTCAAAAGTGATTAATTCTCATTAACATTATAATAAAAGTGACCTTTTTTAGCTAATATAGTTTTACTTTAAAACCGTCTAAGATTAACTTAAAATTGGACGACTTTTAACTAACTAATGTTTTAACAATCACTGTCTTCTTTAGTCTCACACCTTTCTTGCTGACTAGCACAAATGAATACCGTTATTTTTTGATAGATATGATTACTCTTTAAAGTACTTACATTTTGATATGAAATTTTTGCCCAAAAAAAAAAAAGCATTTTGAAATGAAATCGAGGGAGTTTGATAGATCCTCCATCATGCGTATATTTGACAAGTGGGCTCATTGTTACCAGTTGTTCACATTTGCTACTGGGCTTTTGAGAATGGTGTGCCTGTAGAATGAATAATCTAAATTAAGAAGCAGCATGCCAGGAAAAGTAATCTGTACTAATTGCCTTGAGAAAATCCTTTTTACTAGCAATCTAGGCTAGAATGTAGAAAGAATATGCTCATGGATTTTACATTTACATTAGACACACCAAAAGTGGTCAAAATAATAGAGAAACCATAAAATAGATAAACCTATCCTAACTCTGCTAAAAAATTAACTGGCAACTGTATGTGGCGTTTGATTTGGTAAGCTTTGTGGGTTCTTTCTAAATGCATGCTTCCTACAACGTTCAAAGATGCTATCATATATCAAATCAAACTGAACTCCAGCTCTCTCTCGATTAACGATGAACAAAATGTGATCTCCTTCTATGATTTTGTAATACCTGCACAAAATTTTCACCCGAAGAAACTTGATCAGACATCAGAATACACAAACCAAAAGCTACATTAAAGATAAAGAACATTCTTAACATGATTCTATGACAAACTCGTGGTGACAAAAGCTGATCTTTTGTGGGGGTGAGGTGCAAAACCAGCGACCATATAAATTTGACGATGGCATGACTAGAAATCCCAGCCACATCAGAACACAGAAGTTCAGTTTTCTTTGATGGAGACTGTTTTAGATTAACCAGCTAGTCATACTGATCACAGTCTTACAAAGGAATCAGTACATCATAGCAATGCTACAACTCTACAAGGCCAAGAATACCAGTTTAATGTAGTACTTCCTGAAGTTTACATTTGTCAAATGTGTGAGGGGAAATTTGAACACATATAAGCTTCCAAGAGGGACAAAGGGAGTATTTCCGAATTTTCAACCATGAAGCTCTCAATTTTCTTGAAGGACAAAATAGCACCTAACTCCACTCAAATACACATGATACACTTGCATAAGCCTAAAAAGCTGGCAAAACTCTGGCTGCAGTATATGACCCTTCCAAGACAAATACAACGAAAGACTATATTATCTTCTCAACAACCAATCAATTATTTCCTGCAACTCAATAATATTTCCAATGCATCCAAACGTTTTACAGGGAAGACTCATGAACCTTTCAGCCCCCTTACTTTTTTCATAAGATACTATGCTAAATGACATGGGTTTTAAGCATGCAGACAACAAGGCATTACACCACTACACCTACAATAGTGAAAGCATGACATCCTTCACAACAGAGGTCGCAGTATACACAAAGGAATCAGAGGAAAAAATTGTAAGAGAAGGTTAACTTGTTCCAACTCACCAGATACCAGGTTGCAACGGTCGGCAATCTGAATCATTTATAACTAGGCGGTGAGGGTGTTCGATAGGAAATCGAGGATACATCATAGATATTGTGTTGAGTGCTCCATCATTGTCCCACCAGTCCTCATCCCTGCACATATACTTATTTGGTGAGCTGTTGCTGCGTTCCTCAACCCAAAGGAAGACTGTATATCTGTATTCACAATGCTAGTGTCTCATTTTATTCCCAACACTAAATGAGCTTTGCTTTTTTGATAGTATGCATCTTAGATTAGCACTGCAAACTTCTTATCCACAGCCATTTATGATGACTATGAAACGGCTCTGTTATCTAAGAACTTCTTGTCTGAGAAATAGTACCACCTAGCATAAGAGCTCAAAGATAAACTTGACCAATGATATACTACCCCCTTGTTCATAACATATAATGCATGTTTGCTCCTAGCATGACTTGGACCAAGTAAAGTTTCTAAGTCCACAAAGATTTGCATATATAGTTCACTACCAAAGTGTAGGATAAGAGTCGATACCAAAATTGGAGAACAATGAATATAAAGTAATTCAGAATCTCAAAACTTACGCAAAGCCACTAATATTGAAAAAAGCAAGGACGCAAACCTGTAGCCTTTGTATGGGGGTGGGACATCCGGAGGATGGCTCCATTGGCTCATCTGCAACACTCTGATAAACAGCAAAGGATGGATTCCTAGTATGCCAGACGGAACTGTCAGACCCATTAATTGTCGTGTTCGCTTGGTAGCATAACTGAAATAATATGTATCCGGAAATGTTTGTATATGGGAGTTGAGTCGCATGGATCCCTGGATAGTTAGATCAGGGAGAATCCAGTCTCCTGAAGCAAATGGTCCAGCATTTCCCAACAGGCAATCTACCAAGCCCCAGACCCCCATTTTCCTCCAGGACATGTTGAAGTGATCAAATCCAAAATTGTAATACGCCTTTAACCAAGGGATATCGAACCAGTCATATATGATCACTCCCAACCGACACAGCTGAAGCAAACATATTGGCTTCATGGTCCTTCCATCTTCAGGTCTGTAATCAATAGTGCACACAGTTCTGTCAACAATTTGACACTTTCACACACTAGTTAATTCCAAAAAATCAGCGAGGTTAGAGAACTAGGATGACAATGATGTAGGACATGAATATGGATTGAAAAGAACACTTAAATAAAGGCTAAGCAATACTAACATATTCATATGAATATACTAACCAAAGTCCAAACCAACCAACGAACTCAATACCAAATTGTGAAACAACTCCTAAAGGCTAAACAATCACCTACATCACCTAAAAAAGGCAAACAATCTATTTTGGTTGTAGTGCAAGGCCAAAGTTACTGCATCTAGTCAACAGCAGTTAAAATATTGAGCTCACTGAAATCCAAACATAGTTCTACAATCCAACTGATAAACACCACACAAGAGAGATAAATGACGAGCAGGAACTTACTGCATCCCATCAAAATATGTTCTTGTAGTGCCATTGAAGGCACCGGACAAAGATGTGATGCTCAACACCCAGTTTGGATTCGTATCACAACCCTTGAAAGCCTAAAATCACAGAAAATAATTATGTCAAAATTGTCACAAATTAAACTTTTCCAGCTAATAAAACCCATTGCATACAAATCAGCATTCAACCAACCATAAACTAACCTTATCAGCAAGCATTTGCTGCAAAACCCGCACAACCTGAGCTCCTGCTGAATGCCCAACAAAATGAATTGGATGATCCTCATCCCACTCAGGGTAGTTTCCTGCATATCAAAATGATTCAATAAAGAAGAACCAAATCCCAATATATCATATTAACAAACAAAATATAACAGTAACATACTAATATATATTGAGAATGATCACAGTAAATTGCAAAATCTCTTGTGTCACAAACCTTGCTCATAAACTCTTCCGTACTGGGAATGTCCACAAGCTTTACTGTGTTCTTCACCATAATCAACCTGACCCCCTTTCAAGTAATAGAACAACTCCCTAGCCCTGCAATTCAATCAAACCAAAAACCCCTTAATAATCATCCATAGAACAAAATTCTCAAATTCTAACACGGCCGCTATCAGTAGGGGGGTTATAATAATACAAGTGAGTGGCCCTCAATTCGGGTACCACCTGGTGGCGCTATCTCATTTTCCGACAATCATCATACCTATCATAAATGCTAGTGAGAGACCCCAAATCAGGCACCAAGACTCTCTCATCCTTCTTCTCAGCCCCAGCAAAATAAGACAATCCTCCTAATCTCTGAAACAAACAACCACACAACAAAACTATTCAACTCCACAAAACAAAATGTAACAAATGTCTAAAAATGAGTAAAGATTCAACCTTCACATACCCCTTGACCAAACCCAAAAATGCCATGAACCAAAACAATGGGAGGCAAATCACCAAAAGAAGAACCATCTTGAGCTTGAACCACATCCTTGACCTCAATATTCATATTAGGCTTGAAATATTCACATAATGCTTGTGACAAATCATATGCTATAGCTGTGCTAAATATGTAAAACCCATACAACAAATGCACCCATGAGCTTATAAAAAGCTCCACCAATTGCAATGAACTTATCCACAACCTTATCATATCTCCTCCTTTCCCCTCAATCAATCAAATAACACCAACTTTATATAACAACACAAAAGACTACACCTTTCAACAACAATTCATTCCATCTCAATCAAATTATGGCAACTTTATAATAAAGACTACAACTTTATGAAACACCAACAAGAATCATACAAAATATATGCACAAGAAAGCAAATTCAAAGGGGTTTGTTATAGTAAGGAGAAGAAAAGGAGGTTAAAATTTAAGAAGATGTTTCCTTCCTCCTTTCTTCTCCTAAAATGTTTTTTTTTTTTTTTTTGTTACTTTCTTTGTTTGTTGGAGATGTTTGGAAGAAATGTACAAGGCTGCTACAATTTGCTCATTTTTTCTACCTCATAAAGGTCTCAACCAATCAACAACGCTATATTATGTGATTATTATGTCTCTCTTCCTGGAATTCAACCATTAGAATAAACTTGGGGGTCTGGTCATCTGACACGTGGCTTGTGTTGATATGTTGGTAGAAACTGCATGATTCTTTGTGGGTCCATGTATCATTGTTGGCAAAATTAGTAGGCCTCTGTGGACCCATCTGAATTATATTTTACTTTTTCATATAAATCGATTTTTTTTAGTAAATTTGCGATCTTTAAGCATTTTGATCAATGGATAAGGAGTTGTTTAGTTTTAACGAATGTTCCAAGTTCGAAATGTTAAAATTTTAAGATTGGTAAGATAGAGTTTTATCACTCTAGTTTTATCACGTTAAGCTCGAATCTAGACAAAACAGAATCATGTTAAAACAAAAGAAAAGATAATAGTGATCAATGATTTTATTATTGATTTCATTTCCCTCTACCTATATATATGAAGAACACCTAGCCATTATAATTGTTATGGAATACTGGGCTTTTTCTGTAGAATGTGTAAATATATTAGTTATGACTTGTGAGTGAATAAATAAAATGTGATTAGATTAAAAACGGGATTGTATAATTAAGGCTTGTTCTCTTCAATTTAGTTTACTTTATCAAAAAATTAAAAAAGAAAAATATTGAAAAGTTCAAAAACATTAGATCAAATTATTTAAATTAAGGTAATAGAAACAATCTTTACATACACTATTATATAAGAGAAAAGAAGATGTAGTAGTTTGAATATGTAAGAGAAAAGAAGGTGTAGTAATTTGGATATGTAACAAGAAATTTGATACACATCAAAGGAAAAAGCAACATCCAATAGGTTTAAACAAATAAAAATGGGGAAAAAGTCTTGAGAAAGGCCTTTTTTTAATCATAATAGTAGACAAATCCTTAAAAGATATATCTCTACTTTGATTGTGGCTCGAAAGAAACTTGAGTGGATTTAGCTTGCATGGAGGTCATCTATTTTTATCATAGCGCGTATAACAATTACAATTTTTACTTTTTTAAGTCATGTTTTTAGCTTATTTATCAGTTTTTCAATAATCTAGCCAAAAATTTACATAAATTTCAAAATAATATTGCTAAGCATCAACCAAACACATTAATTTAAACTTAAAATGGATATAATCATACAGAGATAAATGGAAAAGAGATTCTGGAGTTTTCTCCCACGAGGAATGTGCTGGAAGTAATCTGGAGGGTTCTTTAGATACCAACTATCTCTCCCTAGTCCCTACAACTCTACAAGGCTATAAATAAACAAGCAAGCAAACCTTATCCCTTACTATGAGTAGCACCTGCGTTGTTTACTTCCAAATTCTAGTGATGCTTACCACGTGCTATACTTCTTTGAATAAGTAAAAACAAAGAGTAATATCAAAGTTCAGCGAATATATATGGATTATGGTCTTATGGAGTGTGCAATTTGGAATTCGGAGGCCATAGAAAATGCTAATGTCATGGTCGTTACCTCATTGTAGTCTTTCATTAATGAGACTTTGCCATTTGCTACTCGGCAACGTAATGGATGTCCTAACTCCCAACCCCCTAACCTTAATCGTCTAAGCAACCTCACTTCTCTAGCATCTCCATTTATTCTTTAGTTGAAAAAAGTATTCAATATATAAAATTTGAGTTCATATGCATAACGCTTCAGTTGTACCAATGGTTATATATGTACTTAGACTAATAAATAAATCGTGCGTATTAATGAAAAGTGATGATTTTAGCTCAATCATGCATGGGTCCAACATATAGTTAAAAGTACACCATCTAATTAAATGATTTGTATATGATAACTAGCTAGTTATAAGAAAAATGTGGTCCTAATATAAATCAATAAGTACGTGGGGCAAAAAATTAGTACACACAACAAAAGGAAATCATCATGGTCCCTAATTTTCCTATATTTGCAACCCAAGCCAACACATGTAAACAATAAACCACAAACTCCCAATAATATGGTTACCTTTCACAATCCACATGCCAATTGATCTCTCATGAAGAATAGCGTAGCGTGTAAAATAAACTCTTCAGGCTTTTATAGACCAAATCATCAATTACTCAGATAATGAGTTAACGAGATTGGCTTGATCTTCAATCTAGCACACTCTCCATAGTACCATGTACATTTTCAAACCAATGCAATTAGGGATAAATGAACATGCAAGTAGTGGAGAACTAGAAAAAATGCAAATAATAATGAGTTAATCAATTATCCAAATGATAATGGGCTAGAAAGACACGCGCAACCGACCATCGTTAGCGATAGAGGGGCTCTTGATGAGGATGGTTGTAAGGTTGGTGGTAGTGGAGCACATGGGAAGTAGACCTCTAGTTGGCTTGCTTGTATAGTCGTATACTCGTACGTGGGAGTTAGCTACTCGATTCTGTGCGCCTTTAATTAAGAAAATTCGGTGGTTTGTCATTTTTCTCTGTTACGTTTAATTTCATGCCGTGCAAATTGCAATTTAAAATGTAAAAAATAGAGTAACTGGTAGTAACAATGTCATTTTTATTATAATCACCGCTTAGAGTAATGGACGTGATTTCTTTTGGGGCCTTTCATGCATGTAGAGTAATTTGATACGAAGTATACATTTGGAACTATGTGCATCTAAAGAAATTCTACTTGTTGAATATATTTATTGATCACCTTAATTACATTAATTATGACTTTTGATTGAGGTGGTCATCTAACAAACAATATTTGTTTAGAAAACTCCAGAAATTGGAAATTGAAACAGAAATTGATGGGGATTAATTAGGTCACATGCATGCGCGTCAATCTCATCTTAATTCTGCTCCTACATATTTGTTTGAAAGGTTTGTCGTGAAGTTAGATACTGTCAATAGCAATTGAAAATTTTAAGTTATAATTAATAGTAATTAGTGTTGAACTGATTTGCTGGTGAACGAAGAGATGATTAACAGAATCTATGATAGACGTATTAGTCTATTGCGTATAGATATAGAGGACAACATTTAATTGTGTTCTTCCCAGCTGGTTAACGACTTAACGTATGCAGCGGACAATATAGTTGGTGATCTGCATTACTGCATAGCTACATCTGCTGTCTACTATAATATGATGAGAATATTAGGACATAAAGCGGCAAAGACCATGGCTTATATAAGCAAAGGTGTATTTATATATTAAGCGCACATACTGCTCATGTGAATCTACGATTCATGTTTCAATAATAGCCAATGAACCTTTCAAAGATGCCTTTGCCGCAGCCAACTATGCAATACAAAATTATGTTAACAGTTTTCTAGCTAGAGGTTCTAGTTGAACCTGATGGAATTTGCTGTACATAAAAGGTTATTTCTCGTTATGTAGATCATAGATGTATGTAACTTGGTGGATAGTTTAAATAGAAATTCTATTGTTTTCTTTATAGATTGATCATAAGCATACGCTAATAAGAATTAAACATAAAAATCTCAATTAGAGAAATACAGAAGAGTAGAGAGTGGGACGAGACACAGCTAGAATCAAATTGACGAACATAAATAATCAACAGAATGGAGATACGCTCATTCTAAATTGACTTTGGTTCTGTAAATTAAAGATTCTTGTCAAATTGTATAGGAACATGACAAGCCTTTGATTCCTAAGTATGCTTTGGTACTAATCCGTAAACTAGTACCGCTAAGACACGTTTTAAGACTGATCACTCGTTAAACATTATAATTAGCCCACCGACTTCGATTATCACATGCTTTAGTCAGAATCAGTGGTCATAGACTCATAATCCTAAAATCTCACCCCTCTGCGACTGTCTCTTTAGAATTTTCTAAAGGCTTCCAAGTCTCCAAGAATCAAGAATCTACAAGCATATAAACACGTGTATATTGAAAGAAAGTCCATATATAATATAATTCCATTTACGTGCCTGATGTTTAGTGATTTTTGGTTGTCTTAAAAAAATTTGCACTCTTTATATGCGATAGTCTTATTTCAACTTTAATTTTGCATATAAGAATTGAATTTAAATTGTCACTTTTTAGTTCCTAAAAATGATCATTTTAAAATAATAACAGAAAACTATTTGAATACGGTATAATTTTAACATTAAAAGGGACAATCCTATACAAGACTTTGTGATAAAACAAGTTTGATGGTGATGAATTGGTTGTCTGAATCATGATAAACAAAAAGAAACATAAGCAAAAAGCTTGACCAAAAAAAACTTAACTTTTATAAAATTTTGAAGAAAAAAATTCAAAAAACACAAAACTAAAACCAATTTTTCCATAATGGACAAATTCTAAGAGTCACCCCCTTGTTTCGATCAAGGGCTACAAGGAGTTTTTAATATGAGCGGGTCTTAAGGTATAGTCATGAGTTCATAAGGATTTGGCGCGCATGACCAGGGCTAGGAATTTTGTAGACGTATTTTTCTAGTTTATTTCGTCTAGGGATTACCGTTACTCTCATCGATCCGTTTGTGTTTTGGTTATGTGCCTATACACTCTCCTTTCTTATCCTATACAAAAAAATGGACGAACCAATGTGTCGATACATGACTTTTCTTATTTTCTTCAGCCATGAAAAGTAAACCAATCACATAATACCACCTGTCCCTCAATATTATTCAGCCTGATAATCTAACCCGTTACCTACTAATCAAGCCCATTACCTACTAATCAAATCCGCTACCTTCTAATCCAATCCACTACCAACTGTTTTCCAAACATGACCACAATAACAGATTTAATAGTTCCAGATGAAATTTTGACCTAAAACCACGCGAAACTCTACGATTTCTTCTTTTAACGAGTTGAGTTAATCCATATGTACCCTATTGTGACCAATTCATTCCAACATTTACAAAAGGGTTCACACATTTGAGTTCATGAGTTGGACCCACAATACCACCACACCTCATCACCACCCAAGCCCAAGCCAAAGTCTAAGCCCAAGCCACTCCCACTTCCTCACACACACCCTCACCACCAAACTCTTGAACACTTCACTCATGTGTCAATTCATGAGTTTTCTTATTTTATTCAGCCATGAAAAATAGACCAATCACATAGTTACGCATGTTTCTCGATATTATTTTGCCCGTTGATCTAACCTATTTTCTATTAATCCAATCCACGTCCGATGTTTACCAAACATGGGCATAGTTACAATCTCAATATTACCCATTTAGAGATCAACTTGAAACCACACGACATAATTCAACGAATTCTGTAAAGAGTTAAGTCAACCCTTATGGTTATCATCAATTTAGTCCAAAAATTCACAAGAGGGTTCACACATTTGAGTTTATGAGTTGGACCCGCACCACCCCAGCCCATCACTACCCAAGACTAGACTTGTGCATTGGATCAGGCCCCCTCAAACCGTTGAAGACCGACTCTTTTTTTGAAGGTCATGACTCAACCTCTACACTAATGGCCTGTGTCATAGCGGATCAGGCTAATTTTTTGTTTAGCGGGACGAGTCAATTGCGGGTCATGAAAAAGGTAAGAAATCATTTTTTTCTCAGCTTTTCAACTTTAAAGAAGACAGGTCTAGTCAATACGGGATAACCTGCCCCTACAACCCACATTGGCCCGGCCAAAGTTCATTGATAAATTTCAAAGCCCGTCCGCCTCGCCTCGCCCCGTTTTATTTTTGACCCGCCCCGTTGAACAGGTCTACCCAAGTCCAAGCCCAAGCCCAAACCCACACACACCACCAAACTCTTGAACACTTCACTCAACATTTCCACAAGAAAATGATAAACCCTAAAACCCTACAAATCTAAACCTTAAAATCTCCCACAAATCTTCCAAAAAGACACAATCTTTGTCAAAAATGGCGACGATTACACTAAAGGGTAGGACAAAAAACATAGCAAACAGGTCAAAGAAGTACCTTGAAGAAGCTCTGTACAAAAGGCTGTTCAAAGATGGTGGTGATGAGGTCACTGTACGTCATCATTTGAATGTCTTTCTCAAAAGTCGCAAAAGGGTTTATAAATGGGAGGTTGGTGATACCATTAAGAAGCTTCGTGATCGTAAACATCACTATGCTGCTCTCAAGGTGCCATTTTTAATGTCTTGATTAATATTTTGTAATGTATTTTTATGTTAATGTTTTAGTTTAGTTAATATTTGGTAGTTTGATGTGTGCCCTTGTTGATTTTAATGTGTGCCCATGTTGATTTTGTGGTAGTATTGGGTTTGGTTTATGTAATGTGATTGTCTTTACATTGCATTTTGATTTGATTATCATTTTTTAGTGTCTTAAGTAATAGTCTTGATTAGTATTATGTAATTGTTTGTTGTTGTTGTAATGTTTCACTTTTATGATTAGTTTGTAGTTTGATGTAATGATGTGTGCCATGTTTAAGTTTTCAGTTTGATTAATGTAATGTGAATGTCTTTATATGTCATTTTAATTTGATGGTCGTTTTTTAATGTCTTAAGTAAAAGTTGGTAATGTGGGTTTATGTTAAAGATTGAATTTCCTGATTAATTTTTGAGTTTGATGTGTGCCCATGTTGATTTTGTGCGAGTGTTGGGTTCGGTTAATGTAAAGGTGTTGGCTTTAGATTGTATTTTTATTGGTAATGTTTGAATTTTATGATTATGTTTATGCAAGTGTTTGGTTAGTGATTGAATTCAGGATATACATTATTGTTTGCAATGTTTGGTTTTGATGATGTATTTTAAGCTGATGTTTGCCTTGGTTGCAATGTGTATAATTGATGGAAAGTAATAAGGAATGCATTTTATTGTGATTGTTCATTTTGGTGGTTTTTAAATAGCTTAAATGTTTGTTATTGTGCATTTGTGCAAGTATTGGGTTTGATTTCTGTAATGTTATTGGCTCTAGGATGCAATTTGTTACTATCAGTCTATCACTGTTTTTTTTTTCTATTTTTTATTGTACATCAAGGTTTTAGTGTTTTTTTTTAAGAAAATAGTAAAGGCAAGGGTTGGCATCTGGTGTGTAATTAGCTTAGATTTCGGTATTTAGGCCTTTTAGGAATTTGGGGTGGGGGTAAGAGGTTAAGATAAAGTTGTCAACTGATTATTATGATGGTTGTTTCATCATGGAGTTTGGGAGGTTTTGATTTAAGCTTTTGGAGTTCTGGGTGTATTGGAGTACTTCCATCTTATTGAATGCAAGAAACTATGTTATTCAGAATGCATTACACGTCAAAGACCTACGTAGCTTGAGAGGTGGCTTGATTATGCCAAAGCTGATAATGCATCCTTACGAGTTTCTAGTGTTCATGTATTCAAAGTAGTTTCGGGCTATTACTGCAAAAGCTCTTGGCCTGAGTGTATGGATACTTATGTACTGTATGTTTCAGGGTTCAAGCCACTTATATAAAGCCTGGGTAAGCATTAAGGGTATTGTAGATAAGGAAGCTTTTTTTTTTAAGTATGTTCTTTTGTGAGTTCTCACATTGTTGATTTGAGGGATGACTTTCCGAAATTATCTACTCCCAGTACACGAATTGTGTGGCTGCTGATGTTTGATAGATAAAATATTTGGGTGAAAATTTCGTTTTTAGTAGGAGTTGAATTAGAGTTGGTATAGAATAGGTATGTGAAAATGATGCTGAACCAATGGTGAGGATGAAAGTGGTGAGTGGTGTCTATGTGACTGCCTGGTTACAATTGAAGACCTCTATAGTGACCTTCTTAGTTGTATTAGCAGACCTATTTTTGAGAACTACAATCTTCCTTGCATCCTTGTAAGAGACCTTATTCGTACAAATTTTAGTTTGCTAGGAATATTTGTTGATGCACTCCAATCTTTATAAGCGGTTCGTTAATCTGTGCATATTTATAGAACAGAAGCCATCTTTTTTCTATGGGAAGTTTTATTTTCCTTTGGAGTTCCCTCTGTATTTGATCTGATCTTGTCTCCAGGTGTCAGTCCTGGGGAACATAGTATCAAATGCTAGTAGCTTTTTACATGGGTATGCTGTCAGTGTGATCTGTATTAGACCATACTGGATAATATTTGACTTCCCTCCTTGAAGAAGGCTTCACTAACACTGTGTCTAGAACTCTAGATAAAGAGATTTGCAGCGAAGGGTGAGAAGGGAATCTGAGGACTTAACTTCCCTTATTTGGATAGAGGATTTGGGGCAGGAAAGGAGAGGGAAAAAGAGGGATCCATAACCAGATCCCTCCCTCTTGACACCAGATCCCTCCCAAATTGGAGAGACCTGGCGGGAATATGGGAGGCAACCTCCCCCCCCCCCCTTCTCCCCTCCAAGGTTGATATCCAAATGCACTGTAATAGACTCTTTTTCTGAGGTCTCATCCGCCAATTTACTTACACATGCTGGTTGCTTATTCGAAGGCTCTCCTTGAATGAAACAAGCAGTAGCTGAAGTAGTCAAAGCTCCTTTGATCGTATTGTTTACTGTGTCACTCATTTATCTTTTGGATATACTAAGTCAACTTGTGCTTCTTTAGTAGAAGGATTTGCTGAGAATTGCCTGACTTCTTCTTTCCTGATTTGCTCTCTTTGTTTTGTCAGTTTTTTCTGGATTATGTAAATGATGCAGTAAGTTTATATGCAGCTCTCGGACACTATGGCTAAGAGGGGCATGATTATGACAGTCAGTGATCAAGCCATCCATCTTGATCTCATTGCCAAGACTCATGGCATTGCTGCTGCAGAGAATTACTTTGTTGATCTTCCTGAAGCATCAAAAAACATTGAGTGTTATGGTGCCCTTCTGAACTGTTACTGTAAGGAGTTGATCTCCGACAAAGCTGAAGCACTTATGGAAAAAATGAAGGAACTTGGCCTCCCTATTACAGCAATGTCTTACAATAGCCTGATGACTCTTTACACAAAGACCAGTCAGCCTGAAAAGGTACCGGCTTTGGTACAGGAAATGAAGGCCTCTGATACTATGCTACAAACATACACATACAATGTGTGGATGAGGGCTTTAGCTGCTGTTGATGACATCTATGGGGTTGAGAGGGTACTGGATGAGATGAAGCGGGATGGAAGGGTAAAGGAAGATTGGACAACATACAGCAATTTAGCATCGATTTACGTTGATGCTGGGATGTCCGACAAGGCAGAGAATGCTCTGAAGGAGCTTGAGAAGCGGAACACCTCTCGGGAGCTTTCACCATACCAGTTTCTCCTTACTTTGTACGGAAGAACTGGCAATTTAACTGAGGTTTATCGGGTGTGGCGCTCGTTACAGCTAACATTTTCAAAAACTCCAAATGTTGCGTACTTGAACATGATTCAGGTGTTGGTCAACTTGAAAGATTTACCAGGTGCTGAGAAATGCTTTAGAGATTGGGAATCGAGTTGTACAAGTTATGACATCCGCATAGCAAATGCACTTATTCAATCCTACATCAAAGATGATTCACTTGAGAAGGCTAAAGAACTTAAAGAGCGTGCTCGGAGAAGAGGAGCTAAACCTAACGTTAAAACATGGGAGATCTTTCTAGATTATTATCTGAAGAAAGGGGAAGTCAAGTTAGCGGTTGATTGTGTTGAGAATGCAATTTCTATTGGCAGGGGCAATGGAAGTAAATGGATTCCATCTGCTGAGATAGTTAATTCATTGATGGGATCCTTTGAAGAAAACAAGGATGTTGATGGGGCGGAAGGCTTTGTGGAGATTGTGAAGAAATCTGTGGAGAACTTAGAGGCAGAGGTGTTTGAGTCATTGATAAGGACCTACACTGCTGCTGGAAGGACTAATCCTTCCATGATCCGCCGTTTGAAGATGGAGAATGTAGAGGTAAACGAGGCATGCAAGAAGTTGCTTGAAGTGGTTAGTGCAGAATGATTTTCCTCGGTTACCTGTTATTCTTGGTGTTGCGTCTTTCCGTCATATGATGAGCCAACGGTAGTACGTTACTGAATTTGCTTAAATAAATTGTGACCTGCCTGTATCCGAGATGCCTCAAGCTGAAACTTTTCCTTGTTGACGTTGCTTTTCCCTGGTAAAGCATCAGACAACTTGCTTGTGGCTTTGCATTATGGCAGATTGATTGATTTTGTACTACATGTTTGATTCATAGGGATTGATTTTGTAGCAGTAGTGCTTACTTAGTTGGGAGGTTGATATGTTGGTTACACTACACCGCTTTGGTTACTGCTACACATATATACACCAGAAACTCTTGTATGAAACAATAGTCAAAATTAGACAGTTCTAATGTGATCCCTTTTATTCATTAAAATCGTCTAATGAGTTTGTCCGTCTGAACCAGCGTAATTGTCCGGAATATGAGTTTGTCCGTCACCAGTTAAGAGTGCGGTAGATAGCAAGTTGATGATGGCGCGATGTAAATGAGAACTATTCTCTTCTCACATTGTTGGACTTAGATATCATGACAATCGAATCCATACAGAACTTCTGTAACTACTCGTACTGACCTGGGTTTTCACTTAAAATTTGCAAATCAGTACAAGAGAATAAGAGATTCCTTATGGCTAAAACTGCCCTAGATCCCATCCATTTCTATGTCCCAGCCTCAATATATTAGTAACGTACAAGCTACAAAGAGTTGAACACGTCGGTGGAGCAACCGAAAGCTGCGCTACGAGATCTGAATTTCTATGCCATGCATGCATTGCTGGCTGTTACTTCTATTTTTTTTTTTGGAGGGGTTTAAAATGGAGAATGGATCTCTTCAATAAATTCAGTCACTGTACCACATCTGATGTAGTCGCTTAAGATCCAAGTTAAAATCAATTTGTTGACTTCAGAGACAAGAAAAAAAAGAAAGATTTAAATGAATCTATGCGTAAACAGCACGTAGTTTTTATATATGCAGTTTGACTTCACACTCGTAATAGAATATTTCACTGGTCAGCGACTTACCGTGAAAGATACGGAGAAACATCTCATGCACTCATTGTAGCTGTACTGTTTACTCGAGACCAGATCCTTTAATTCTATGTTCAAAATTATTCTTTCCCGAGAAAAAATGGGAGGTTTACGATTAATGCATATCGGAACTACTATGGATAAGTGGATAACTAAGAGGAGAAAAAGGTTAATGGAGATTTACAAGGATGAAATCCATGTCCAATAGTAGATATTACCTTTAGACAGTAGTGCTTGTTTCTCCTTAGTCCTTAGCATAACAATATGTAAAAAAAGGATGGTAGCTAGAATCAAGATATATTCAATACGGAGTAACTATGAGTATTATTCCTTTATCCAGAAGTTAAGAGTTCGATTATTATCTCTAACTTTATGAGCTATATGGATCTATAAACCACCTAAATAAAACAAAAGGGTACATTATATTGAAAAGGCCCTATATTATGGAATTGACTTGAGACTAGTAATTAATTAATTAATTATAGCCATTCTCTATCCCTCACAAGTATAATCATGCAGGCTGATCGAGCTTTAACATCGAATATCAATCATGCTGTCACAACGGTTAACTATTTATTAGTGCTCTCATTCATTGCACTTTACTGCAGTCTCTCTCGTGCCTTAAGACTCGAGGAAGCCATCTTCCCCCTCTTTCACGGCTAAGATATTATTGTTAACACTCAGCAAAGTTGTAAACTTCTACTCACGTACTGTTTCAGCGAGCTACTTATGAGTACCAGGGGGAGTTGGGGGTGGGGAATTCATATCCTTTTCAGGCTTCACTGTCAACCCTTCACAATTAGTATTGTTTCAGCGGGTAGAACTGATCGAACATTCTCATTGTCATCAATGATAGGGCGCTATTCGGGTGATATCTAACTTAAATGTCACCCTTACCAATCAGGGGACTAATTATGAAACAACCAATTTAGATGAAACAACCAATTTAAATACTATCCGATAAAGCTATCTCATTTTCTTTAGTAAGATAGCTTTGGATTTTGTACGGAAACCTCCATTTATTATATATATTCATGCATTATATAATTAGAATTGCATCACAATTATTTGTTATGAGTAATTTTATTGATGAACCTAGCAATAGAATAAGGTAATTAAAGTCACAGAGGACTCTCTAGTAAATAGAGAAAGATTTTTCTGATGAAAGAAAAAAAGTATGAAGGTGTCACTTTAGATCACCTGATAATATTGGAATGATAGAAAAAACGGAGCTACAAGCTAAGAATAAGGAGCAAAGAGCACAAGCCATACTATATTCACTTTTCCTTTCTCGATAAAGATTTATACAAATGCTTCCTAGTGTGGTAGTGTGATTAATGAATGGATCACCTGTTAGATCACTAAGAAACCAAAAATGATGAAAAATGAAAAACAAGAGAGGAGAAAACTATAAGAATGAGCCCAAACCCCATGAACAATTTTGACAACCCCCCCCCCCCCCCCCCTCCCCCCAAATAAAAAAAAAGAAGAGGAAAACACAAAAATTTGTACTGCGCCCTTTAGGCTAGGGGCACCTCACATTTCTGCCAGGCCCTCCATAGTAAAAATAATTACCCCAGACATTATTAATACCACCCCGTATATCGTAGCAATTTGGATGATCAGCCAAAACTTTGAGATTGGACAAAGGAATTAAGCTATTATCCCAATCTACTACTTGCAAATTTCGAAAATAAGAGGCTCTTCCAAACCCTTCACCAGAAAAGTGACCACTTCCCATTTGGGTTGAAGTGTGAAAACCTCCTGTCCTTGAATCCACAATTTCTCCTCCAAATTGAATCATACTTGCATGGTCACGTAGGTGAGTGAACAAAAATGATGGCCAGTACCCGACTAAGATACCGGATCCAAATTCAAGCCACCAATTTCCATGCTTAGGATCCTGCAAGAAATGGAAAAGAAATTAAACATACTTAACAACTTACTAAATTGAAAGTGTAATAATTATGTAGGATCATGCATGCTTAATTAATTAGTCTACCCCATGTGCATGGTAACGATAACTAGGCAAATTAAAGTTGGTGGGTGACAATAGGGGTCGATTGAGCCGTACAATCTCAAATGGTGCTTGCTAGCCGCCTATACTCTATACAGTACATCAATAAATTTTAGCTTTAGTATGGCTAGCTAGAGCCTTGAACTCATCAGCTAATTGGGAAATTGTCTAGAAGTAATAAAAATTGTTGCAACAAAAGAAAAATCAAGAAGACGAAGAAAAGTTGTCTCAAGATTAAATCTCTAACCAAAGAGTACATTCCCAAAATGAGATTGAGCCCTTGAGGATCGAAATAGAAAACGAGGTGAAAAATGAGATGAAAAACTTGAGTGTTAGTAGCAATACTGCTATTCCTTTGTACTCCTACTATCTTGTTGGAGTAAACATTTTTCATACAGATAGCATGGAATATAAGGAGAATGCTATGTGTCTAAACATTAAGTAATATAAAAAGAGAACATTTCTTATTATAATAATAGAAATATTTCTCTATTCTACTTCTAATTTCCATATTTAGAAATATTAGGAACAATTTGTGTCGAATATTTTGATCCACAGACTAGTGTCAACTATAATGCTCTACTTCAAGTAACCAATTTGTAGACTTTTTCTAAGTTTCCTTTAAAAAAATAATAATATCATAATTTACTAAGTAGCAACATAAAAGGAAATTTTTTTACACAGTGCTTGAGATACACGTAATTTTCTTTATATGTGTACGTAGAAGAAGAAAAGAAGAAAGAAGAGCAAGAAGACTAGAGAAAGAGAATAGAATCCTGCAAAGTTGAGATAAAGCACAAGGAACAAAGGCGAATAGCAGTGGAAAATCTAACAAACGCACAACATATTCGAGTGCACGCGTGCTATATACTAATTTCAAGCAAGAGAATTGTTTTGATTGAAGATTTGGGATGTTTCCCTGAAGAGGAAGTTCCTATATGGGTGGCTTTTAGACATGTTTGTTAGCGCCACACTAACGAGACCTACGCCGAATGAGTATTACTCCAAGTCTCCAACCCTTGAGTGGAAAACTTTGCCATGTCTTCATTGTGGTCCATTATCATTCATGATGGCACCAAAACTCTACTACGAAGTATACTCCTACTACTTATGCATGTCCACGTACTATTTCATTATTAATAATAATAGCTGGAGACTACAGAACTTCGATGTGACGATTTAGAAGATCTAAAGGAACTCGTAGATTTTTCTAAATTTTTTTTTGGGGGGTGGGGGATTGCAGAAAGCTGTTCTGTTAATTAAAATCTAGACTCCCAAGCAAAATGTAACATCAACTAATTTTTTTTAAGTTCTCTAATGGTCAAATAGCACATAATACAAATACTACCTGTGATCCACTCATTTCCTCACAAGGTTTTTTCACACTTGTCGAGGTCATATTTTGACTTTTTATAACTTACAAATTAAATATGAAAAAATTACAAATATATACTTCTTAGATTTATATTTACAAATACTTCTATGTAAAGTTATTTTTTCTTTATATAAATCATATATATTGTGTTATTGATAATAAAAGTTTAGTTTTAAATAGTGCCAAAATATGGATGTGGGGAATTGAGTGGATTAGAAGGAGTACAACTTTAAGAGCATTGTAGGCTAATTAGTGAAATTAATATACGAAATAGATGGTATGTCTTTAATACTTTTGGTGGTGAACTTTCGGATGTCGATTGTGATCACGTGAATTTCTTCATTTTACATGTAAAAGAAAAAAGTACCCGATGGTGTTAATTACTCGCTCCGTTAATTAATAGATTGTTTTCGTTTGTTCAAATTCCTCCTCATCGCATGCAACTTACAAATGGTAATCTAAGGGAGTATCCCTTTCCTTTAACTTCTGCTTCAAAAGAAAAAAAGAGAGGCAAGAATGAGAAACTAGATATCGTTGGAGAAAAATTTTACCTTCCATATTAACAAGCTAATATCAAACTGTCCTCCATGGTATGATGAAGTTGGTGAGATTGCCGCTCCAATAGCAATTCTACTATTAGTCTGAACAAAGCCCGAGCATAGCAAATTGTAGCATCCCGTTGCTTGGTACGCATCAGTCTGCCATATCGAGTGTTAAGATTGTCACATTCTAGTAAATAGTAACACTATATACAGGGCATTCATATTAGCTTAGGCTTTACTAGTTTTATTTAGAAATTTAATCACCACCAGGAATTCATATAATAAATTACCAATGTAATTTGTACGATTTTATTCGTGTGTGGGATTCTCCTTTGTTGATTTAAAGATGTTCCTATAATCTGAATATAATTTTTGAAGGAGGAGAAAGGAAACACAGGAGAGGTGACTTACTGTCCAATAAGTGAAAAACCTAGGGTAGTTGTCTCCATAGAGCTCTGGGCTAACCTGTATCAACAATTGAATGATTTATCAGATTTATTAGTCACATATTCAGACGACTCCTAATCTTGAGAGTTAGTTAGGTGAGCAGTAGTTAAGCAATAAATTCCTTCAATTGCACTACTTTTGGCATCTGGTTCATCGTAGTATTTGCAACAAATAAGATTAAATAGAAAACATAAAATAGTCTGATATATGGAGAATAAGGAAATTACATGCCTGCCAACCAGCTTCAATTGTGTTAAGATCATCACCAAATGAACCTGAGATGACCCACATTTGTGATAAGCTGAACTCATAGGGATTTGTTACCCGCGGAGACCACACATTTATACTGGCCTTTGCTCCATAATATTGGTTTCCACTTACGTATCCGACTGCATGCTGCATATATTTGAAAAAATTAATGCTTATACAAAGTCAATTTGATAAATGTGAAAGAGTTGTAGAGACATGAATTCCTAGTTCATCTTCGTCAACTTATGTTAAATGATGATGTCAAGTCGATGACAGATTCAAGCTTCGAAGGCAATTGAATTATGCACTTATGCTGATAAGTTTGGAGTACAATATTCAAACAAAACATACTCATCTGTCATCATGATAAAATGCAGAATATCATCACGATGCTTATATACAAAAATCCATGGGAGTGAGGAGTTGCTACATGGAACTACCAGACTAGCATTAATTGAGATGTTATTGAACCAACTACCATATATTTCTTCTTTGGTTTCTAGTCATAAAAATCAGTCGACAAGGTTGTTCAAATCTTGTCATACCAACATTTCTGATATACATTTATGCTTTCTGTTACAATACATTTTTTCTAATTATAAAGCTTTTAATTAGTTGACGGTTGTCAAAAGGCTATAAATTTTGATATGATGTTACAAGAGTTTAATTTTGGACAAACTCTAACAGTTCAGTTGTACTCCTTCCCTAATGCTTTCTCACTCCAGTAAGGAAAGGAAGTTTTGTATACCATATATAATCAAACTACATGCCTATAGTAAGTGTACAAGGTAAAAAACTGTGCATTTTCAAGAGTTCAATCTTAAATTTTACATAGTAGATAGTTCGATAGGAGTAGTGTCTCAAAGAACTATAATGACAATAGAAGCATAAAAAGATCATTGACGAAGGAAAATTCTTGTACCTTGCACCACAAACAAGACAAATGCAGTTTTTTGTTTAATTTTATTATTTGAGCCGATTTTGTGCTACCTGGTTATGCTAACCAATGTATTAGGGAGTCTACCTCAATAATACTAGTTTTATTTCATTGCAAGAAAAGAGAAAACAACTAGAAAAACTTTAATGGGCTCTTTTCCAGTTTCTTTTGACCGCTTTGTCTAGTGTGCACTATGTCGCTTATGATGATAATGATGATGGACAAGTTTCAAGCACTTTGCTTCTTTTCCTTTTTGTTGGTTAAGAGTAATGTGGTTCTAAATTCATCTTTTTAAGATGTTTTGGATGGTATAGACTAGAGTGAAGCACTAGAACAATTCAAAAGGTTACCTCATGGTCGGTACCACTGGAGTCTCTTCTAGTGATTTTTCTTGGTTTTCTCCCAAATCTACTAATAGAGCTAACTCTCATCATATCATCTTCACTTGTTCTTCTGACTGGTATGGTCCCTTCTGGACATGCCTCCCCTGTTAAATGCCATAACTGGAACGTTTCTTCGAGCTTACTGCTCCTTCCTACTCTTTCATGACCTTTTGGCCTCTCTGGTGGATCCTGCACATTTTAAAACAAAAATCACACGTAAAAATCTGAGTTTTACTAGACATGTACAAGATAGCTAGTTGTTTTCCTTATAATTTCTGTTGTATGTAATATGATTGCAATTCGCAAGAATATAGTGAAACATACCAATGGCTTTTGGCCTCTTAACATTGGGTGATCGAAGGCTGGTTGTTGATGTGCTAAAACACAATCTATAAGATCCCCATCTACACTCTGTTAAACAAACAAAAAGGTTAGTAACACGTACAATTATGCAAGTAACTATGCAACACCATACTCACTACTTCAAGCTGGTAAATTAAGTCGCATGTACGCAGTGTTACCCTGTTATCTGTCGTTTCGCCTTATAGCTAGTCTAATAGTTTTGGACAAAGTTAATGTATAGACATGCATAAAGCAATCATCCAAGCAATACAAGGGGAAGTAGAGAAGAAAGGTATATACTTGAATAGTCTTGAAAGGAATTTTGTTGATCTTCTTAAGATGTTCTCTGATCCTCCTTAGCTTATGAACTTCTTCACCTGGTCGAAAGCTCTGGCTTTTGTTTATTGGTCTATCTTGGATACTAGATTCCGAGGAAGAATAGACAGGGGAAATGAGGGAAGAAGAAACAAGTAGGAAGATAACAAGAATGCGAATGATTGAGGATGAGATCTTGAACAAGCAGCTACACTCCATTCTTCTTGGATAACAACTATAATCATACATGTAACCTTTGTTTGTACTACTTTGTGTCTCCTCCCTTTCTTCTTCTTGTCTACATTGATGTTGTCTTCTTCTTCTACTACTTCTTGTGTTATTGTAGTAGTAATGGTAACAATGCTCTTCTTCTTCTTGTTTACTATTGCTCCTTGGTTGTCCCCATAGAAGCGCACCTACCAGGCTACCACCATAGGAGATGTCACACTTTGTAAGGAAGGTAAAACTTTGAGCAACAAGGTACAAAACTTTGTTTCTTTATTTAGTTTTCTTGTTTTGGCTCACTATTTAAAACACCATTTCCAAGGTTTTGAATGCCCAAAATGACAAACAATATGAATACTTGCTTCTATTCTATGCTTCTGTTCCTTCTCTTAATGACTATGCTGTCCTTGGTTTTAGGGATAGAGTAAGAAACAAGTGTAGACAGTGGAGTATTAAATATGTATGCACCCGATTGGAAATGGGTTGAATTTTATTTCTGGTGTTCTGTCCATGTGGAGATGGGGTGGAGGTATTAATACGGAGTTATGATCAAAACATGTTCATTTTATACTAATGTTTGAAATACTAAAAACTTTGGAATATGATTTCATAGAGTGTGGGGGATGATGGGAGAAGGAGAGAGCACTGGCGTGGGGTAATGTTCCCAGTCTCCAATACATAGACTGAAAACTTTAGCTTTTATGTGGTTATTTTTTTAGGCAATATGGTCCTAAGGGGGTGTTACAATTTGTCTTCTCTTTTATATTTTCCTGGTTATGTTTGTTATATTCTTTACTTGGGTTCTGAAGATAGGTGGGAATTACACTGGGATTATTTTTCCTGGGGTTCCAAAGTTCTTTGCTTTAGGGAGTCATCTTTCTCATTTCCCTAGATGTTCCTTATGTCAGCCTCTCCAATCTAGCTACTATCTTAGGTGATTTAGTTTATACTACGTATATGTCACTATGCCAAACAAAGTTAACAGACTTTGCTAGTCATTCCTTAACATTGTTTTCTTGTATTTGTCATTTTGGATAATTTGACATTAGGAGGACCGAGATGAATTGATGATGTCAAGTATGAAATCACACAGACTACACTGCAAACGAACAGTTTATGTCTAGACATCCTCTGTTCTGTTGAGTTAACCTTTAAACTTTTATGACATAAAATTTGTTTTACAATTAAGGTTTTAGACAACAAAGTCTTGGTGTAATGGTCAAGACAAGATTGACTTGGTATGAACATTAAGTCACATATTCGGATTTGTTTTGTGTGTAATCATTATATTGCTCTTTGTTTCTCATATAAAAAAAAACCAGTAAAATAAAGATGTTCCTCAAAGAGATAGCTATCCTTGAAAAAAGAGGATAAACCGAACTATAGCCATCAACAAACTAAACTATTTTGGCACCTATAAAAAGTGCTCAATTCCATAAAAACACGATACTAATCTTTCTACGGTGAAATAGTTTGTGCTTAATCAAATAAAGGGTACTGCACCTTCCATCGTTTTTTAAATTCTTCTCCCCATTCTTTATTCTTTTTCAATATTGATCATGAAACACCATCATCTCTTTTCGAGTCCCTCTGAAAATCCAAATGGAAATGACGAATTACGTACATATCTGATTGATGTGGCAAAATTCACACATTGGACCTAATGTGTATTTATTATGACTCTCACCAAGTAAAGAGTAGAATTTCTCCCCCAAAAAAAAACCCCAGTAAACAGTAGAAGGGTACAAGCTACTTCCTCATTCAGTAAGTTGCACTGAGATTATGAGAACAAATTAGTAATGCTTCACATATTCACATTACAATCACCGCTTGAAACTCCAAAAAAGGAAATAAAAAACTGTAGTGGTACATGAAAAAAAATTGGCGAATGAATTTGGTAGGGGTCAGGGCATGCTATTTTAGCATGCGGTACATTAAAAAGATCGAGAGCATTACAATTTGAAGGCGTGCATGAATACATGCACATAATGCCCTTGCATCATGCATGAGTAGTTTAATGTTTGTGTAATCATATTCATGTGTCTCATAAGCCAAACTAAGGGTTGTTCCCATCTTCGATCAATTTTCCACCACTAATTGACTTTGATTCTATCAATTAACTAACTGACTGATTTGATGAGTTAAGCATGACTAAGATGAAATAGTTACCCTTTGTAATAGTTAGTAAAAGGGGCGGAGGTTTAATTTGACATTTTAGTCATGTTTTTGCTCATACGAATTGTGAATTTACGAATCAACGTATAATCATATTTGTCGGCTCGTCCTAAAAAACAAATAGTGAACTTAATTTTTTGTTGAAAGATTAACAGTTAAATCTTTGATAAACTAACTGGAATCAAGAATAGTACTGTAGTTGTTTGACTTATAGGTTATCTCAATGTAATTATATAAATTTATTATTAAATACATAATGGATATAACGATTTTGTTTACATTATTATATGGATATAATAAGTACTTCTTTCTGTTTTCTTTTTGGGAATTTTATGGAGTGGAGTCAAAATGTATAAAAAGAAGTCTCCGCTTATTATTCGAAAGAGTCACAAAGTATAGCAATGGGGCAAAAGTAGCCAGTCACCAAAATCAAGGCTTCTAAACAAAATGCAAGCGAGACAATCGACTTCTTTGATCAACAATTGTGATACACAACACAGTGTACAAATACATTTTACTTCATCATTACTATGTTCGATCTAGTGAATTTCCTATATTTGCTGGTTCTTATTAGTTCTTTCTTCCCATCAGCAAATCAAAAGAAAATGCGAAAAGAAAAGTCCATTTACTAACACGGAACGCTACGGAGTATTTGTTTTGGTGTCCTACATTCTTAAGATTGATTATGATACTTTGACGTACGAATTTTCTGGACTCATGAGTCATGATAATATACATGGGATTAAGACCATAGGTTTAATCATGGTGTCTGCAAGTAGACAAAGCTGTAGAATGGCCCATGTATAACGCTGCAATAGCCATAATAAGGTTACATCTTCATTACTAGTGCTTTACTAACATCAATGATTATCAACAGAAGTAATGGAAGATTATGCATAATGACGCACAAAGATGCCTAGAAGGATACTCCATTGACCAGAGTGCATAAACAAATTAATTTAGTCATGTCTAAAAGACCTCCTTTTTACCGCCTTCCCTTCTCTTTTGCCTGTCAAGTGTCATGCTTTGATCTCCTCTTTGTTCATTTTGTTGATGAAAGCACTTTAGATGTGGTTTGTATGCTATCCAAAGATGACAAAAGTTGTTTATTTGGATTCAAGTGAAGTTTTACCGACATAAAACATAAAAGTGACAATGGTCCACACCTATCACTGCCTTTTTTTCGCTGCACTACAAGTCTACAACTGCAGAGAAAATTCTGCATGTATCATATACGAGATTACGAGTAACATTACGACTATCTGCAGCATATATAGTGTTATTCTTTCAATTATCTGTTGCTAAAGATTTTGATTTAAATAGATACCTATCAAAACGGGACCTGAATTTAAATAATTTTAGTCGTTTGTATCTGTGAAATTTTTTTTTTTTTTTGAGCTATGAATGGCCTTAAATTTTACTTATGTCAGTTGGACTGTTAGCCATATGTATATTTCGGTTTATAATGTACTTATAGTTCTCAAAGCACGTGTTTCTACTTTTAATTTCTTATGTCATCTAGTATTATCATTTTTTGTATTTTCTCACTATTTCTTGTATATTTCTTATATCTTTTATCATCTCCAATATATATATTTTTACTCTTTCTCTCCCTCTCGCTCTTCAGTCATAGGCTAGCAACCCATTTTTCTGGCAAACCTACCTATAGGCTGTGGGGTTGCGCAGAGTTTTTGGACGCCATTCGTGTCTCTTTCTTACGTTTCTTGGGATGCTTTACCAACAGAAGTCACACACGAGTCGTCGCTCACTCACATCTCTCTCTTTCCTCGTTCTTTGGTGGCCAGTTGGGCAATGGTGTAAGTTGATCGGGGAATTCATAGTCAAAACGTAGTTTGCCGTACAAAGTGGATGGTTGAAGCGGGGAAGGTTCATTGGTGGTGAGGAGATAGGATACGCTCTCATGATAAGTTTTGGGTAAGACCGTCTTACGGATCAAGTTTCAATCATTAATTATTAATACATTAAAAGCGCAAAAACATGCATATGACTGTCTTACCAAAAGTTTTGGCGAGACCGGTTTGTTAACTTTAAAATTTTGTTATTTCACGCCTAAATCTTAGCGGTTTAACTTAGAATGTCAAAGTTATTTTCTTTTTAGTGAAATATATTGTTGTTTTTAGTTGAATAATCACAGTTTTAATTTAAAGATAATGTGTCCCATCATATTACTTTCGTGAGTTTGTCTCACTTAAGACCCACTTTACTAAACATATCGAGCGCTAACCCTTTAATTCTGGCATTACCTATTCGTTCTTATGATAATTAGATTATGCTTTACTACATCCTTGCTAGTCAAATATAAGGCGATGAATATAATTTCTTGTGAAGAAGTGCTTACGCTTAAGAAAGTAATCTTTACACATGTACTTATGAAGCATAAATTTTTATGTATCTCTCGCAAGATTGAAGTGCAAAATTATTCTTTCAGGGCACGCGAATAGCATCTCCCTAATAAAAAGTGCGAAGCCTTTCTCTTTGGTTTACTTTCTAATTTGTGTTTGATGCAAAATCAATATCTCAAAGGCTATTTCATACTAGAAGTTTTCATGGATTATTACTAGAGATCTGGATGAAATTATAAAGTGGTAGCAAATTAGCTTCACTAGATAGGTTAATATGCAATAATACTATTGTGTAAGCAATTAAGTTTGCGGAATTAATTTCTTCGAGCGTGACGATAAAGGGAGTCCACAAGGAGCGCTACAACCTACATAAAAACTGCTTCACTTTCATGATGGAATTTAGTTACTGGAAAGAGCTAAAATTTAAAGAGTTATCGCAAGACATTGGCTTGATTGATTTCAATACGTTAGTGAGCTTCTCTCAAACTAGTCCAATTGTCCCATGACCCATGAGTGAATTAATAATCAAAACGCAGTTTGGCCGCACAAAGTATCTCATGATTATATATCTGAGAACTAAGGTCATTTCTTACGGAAAATCAGATATTCTGTCCGCCGATCTGCTTTGACAGACACTCTTGATCTGCACTTTCACGCTTTACTTTTATATGGATAATGTACTTGATAAGTTTAGCTTAGGTGAATAATTGGATCCACCAACTGGCCTTGTTGAACGAGTGAGAAAATTGTGATATGAAATCTGAACAAGATACTATAGGAAATTACAGATTGAGTCTAACTTCTGACAAATATTGTTACTAGATCATCACTTATGACTGAGGAAAAATAATAATGATCATTGCCTATGGCTAGATCGTGGTAGCATATGTATGATACACTCGAATCTGCACAAGGTTGCACTTCTAGTTAGCCGAGACTAAGTCCGAGATATTCTATTGACTAACACAACTACCTGTTTGAATCTGAATTGACATATGAACATAAAATGCAATTGTTGTTCATTTTTGTTGGGTTTTAGTATTACGTATTACTATACATATTGTGCATCAACTACCAGGTTTTTCGTTGATTTGGTTTTCTAACATGTTATCATATCTATCAACTAAGAAGTTTTAAGTTCAATTTCTAGGAGCCCCCTCCCCTATAAGGTGAAATACTTAAGCACAAGGCATGAAAAGGGCATATGCGTGCATCACCTACGCTTTCAAACCCAAGAGGATTATCATAAGGAGGCGTACTAGAATATAAGCATCGATTGGGCATCAACTAGCAGCGACAATGTGTGCAATGGAATTCAGATTAAGCAATACATAACTAGAGGTAGCTCGGGTGGTGGTGGGGGGGG